>PVKA01010936.1:0-62669 GCA_004027165.1 Ctenomys sociabilis | reverse complement strand
TTTTTTTTTTTTTTTTTGTCTTTTTTGAGACAGGGTCTCGCTGTGCAGTTCAGGCTGGCCTTAAGCTCACTTTGTAGCTCAGGCTGGTCTCGAACTCACAACAATCCTCCTGTCTCAGCCTCCCTAGTGCTGGGATTACAGGCATGCGCCACCACGCCCGGCTACAAACACAGCCTTCATGCCCGTGCCTCCCTCTCCCTTTCCGTCCTCCAGTGGAAGGCAGCCTTACCCTGATCATCTTCATCTGCGTGCTGTTGTTAAAGAAGTACCAGATCTGGGGCCCTACTTCTTTCCAGGCTTTGACCAGCTTCCTAACGCGCTCCAGTTCTTCAAAAGTTGAGTTGGCCTAAAATAAGAGAGAAGAACTTTTGGTTCTTAAACCAGTAATGCATAGGAAAGACTTCACAGAAGTGTTTTTATTCTCCTGGTCTATTGATATTTCCCAAAACACTATGATTTGGCAGCCCCTGGATGGACAGAATCTTTGTCAGTATCTCAGAGGTACAGATAGTGTTAATGATGCTATTGTCTCAGAGCCTCATTAAAACTGTATTTGGACTCCTACTGAGCAAAGCTCTTCCTTCCTATCTTTTTCTGTTCCAGGAAGCTAGGATTCAGAGAATTGTGAATGCTTCCTTAGGGATGTAATTCAAGTAGTGGAGAAACAATTTTTACTGTAGGCTGCTGCAGAGATGGAAGGCCCTGGCAAGGGCACTGGATGGCTGTGGAGGGGGGAGGAAACCCAAGAGTCCACATAGCCAAAAAGCAGGAGACTTGCTGCCAGAACACATGAGCGGGCACACACACACACACACACACACACACACACACACACACACACACACCCCTCTTCTGGGAGGTCTAAGACCAGCTGTGATCTTACATTTTTCAGTATCCTTCTTGCTGCAGGTGAATCAGGAGTGAAAAGGATTTTTCCCATCAGCAAAGGCTTTGCTGCCCTCCAGGCTAATTTGGTGAGAGGGTTTGACTCCAAGCTCTGGATCAGTGCATTACAAAAGGGTGCTGCAGGGAGAGAAGGGACAGATTTTAATGAAACTCCCTGTTGGTATAACCCAGCATAGTCATTAGTGCCTCCAAATCACATGTCTCACTGGACTCCACGCTGGGGGATTTGAGGAACAGCCTAAATTAGTAGGCTGTACCACATCACTAACAAGCTCATCATTAGTGACAAAATGCTACAGTGCTCCTCGGTAATGGCCTCATTGACAGGAGGCTAAGATGCCCAAGAGGAGCAGAGGCCTTTCTCAGATGAAAGGGAATGAATGGCCAAACAAGGCCCTTCTGGAATCTGAGCTTTAGTCTCAATAATTTCTCTTCAATTTACTGCTTTCCTGTGGTGTATCTAGCTCAAGGTCCAATTTCTTTTGGTATGTCTCTTGTCATTTCAGTTTTTAACTAGAGTCCCCCAGTTGTGTTTCTTCCCTACCCCACTGTTTTTTATCCTACAGGAGAAAAAAAAAATGTGAACAATGATGTGCTTTTTGGAATGCTCAGTCCTACATACAGATTTTCACTATGCTGCGTTTGTAAAAAAAAAAATTCCCCAGTCATGTTGATTTGCCAGGGCTTTTTGACCTGAGCTTTGCTTGCAATTCTGGGTTGTCTCCTCATTTATCATTCTTTTTTTTTTTTTCTCCAGAACTTAACCTCAGTTCAATTACATCAGTGGAAATGTCCTCTCTGTTCCCTTTCCAAGTGGGCCTCAGTGCTTTCAATGGCTTATATCCAGATTTTTTTTTTTTAATATTAGCACCACTCTTTCTTCAAGGTAATGCAGACTTTCTGAAAGAAGTGTCTTTGCTCACAACCACTCAGTAAGACCAAGAGACAGTCAACCTCAGGACTGATTTCACTTGGAAGTATTAATCAATACCCTAACCAATATTGGAGGTCAGTTTGCACACAGACTCAGTCACTCTTTTTTTGATCTGCATGTGGTGGTACAGACCTATAATACCAGCACTCAGGAGGCTGAGGCAGGAAGATTATTGTGAGTTCAAGACCAGCCTGGACTACAAAGTGAGCTCAAGGCCAGCTGAACTGCATGGTGAGAACATGTCTCAAAATGACCAAACCAAACCAAACAAAACGCTAAAATGAGAAAACTTACTTGTTCTTTTGTCGTAGGAATAAATAGTATCTTTCCTTGTGGAGTCTATCCCCAGGAAAGCCTTATAGTTATTGTCTTCATACCAGTTGAAGGATAACACCCGGGAGCCTCCTCCCTCTGGGTAGCCACACAGGAGGTCAGACAGGGTGCCCATCAGCTGTGTGAAGGTCTCTGGACCCCTGTTCTGCAGGAGGGGTCTGATCACCCACAGCAAGTCTTGAACACTTGGTCGATGAATGAACTAAGGCACAGAAAGGCAACCAGAATCGAGTTCCACATATGCATGTTTTACTTCCACATGTAAAAGAAAACATCTTCTCATCAATCCTTAATAGAACTGCGAAAAACAAAAAACAAAACTCCTCCCATCTACTGGGGGACAAAAAGAAAAGGATAAACCTTAAAGAAAATCAAAGAATAAATTCCAAAACATTTTAACACTGCTCCTTTCTCTTATTTGAGTTGTTTGGAAGCCTGTCCTTAAAGCAAAGAAGAGATGATTCCACTCTAAGCTGCTTCCTACGTTCTTTTATTTCATCAAGATGAGAATTCTGGGGAGGAAATGGAAAATAAAATGATTGGGGAATGGCTCTATTTAGAAAAGCAAGGTCAGGGCAAATTTCTTTGGCCAAATGTTTTAGAATTATTTTCCTATATTTGGAAAATTATCTTTTTATCAGATTAATTTTATCAAATGTGGTGAAATTTGTGGCTTGGGTGCGTGCGTGCAGGCGAGTGCGTGTGCGTGTGTGTGTGTGTATGTGTGCATGTGTTTAAGATTCAAGCAAAAATAAGAGGACTAAAATCTTCATTGTTAGAACACTTCTCAGATTCTGTCAACTAAGAAAACTGTGCCGACCCTCACCTCTCCTTACAGATGCTGTGGCTCTTGTCGGCCACTCTTTTGAGGTTAGATCTGTGGTTGTAGGAACGGGGATGAGGGGTGGCAGTGCTCAGTTCCCAGAAAGCCATTTGGCTTTGGTTTAGGGAAAAATAGAAAGTTAAAATAATGCTTCTTTTTCCCCAAGCATACCTTATGACTCACTTTCAAAGCCACTAGGGAATTAAAAAAAAAAAAAAAAACCATTAGGATTCAACCAGGTGTGACAGAAAACATTCTCCTACTGCAGTAAGTGATGTTTACCTGTCACCTTCTCTTTGTCCACATGCCAACACTTGCCCTCAGAAACTGGTGATCGCCATGTGGAATCCACATGGTGAGTCACGCCTATAATCACAGCCCATGCTTCAATAATAAAGTCAGCATCCCAGATTGCTTCAGTAAGTCTTATTGGAAGAGGTACTGCGGTTATATTGCTTATTTAATCACAGAACTCAAGGCAAGGGGGCACTTCTGAGGTCAAATGGTCTAATACCAAACAATACAAACTGTACCATTTGCTTCAACTGGGTTCACAAATGCTT
The DNA here is from genome assembly GCA_004027165.1 of Ctenomys sociabilis. Classification (NCBI taxonomy): domain Eukaryota; kingdom Metazoa; phylum Chordata; class Mammalia; order Rodentia; family Ctenomyidae; genus Ctenomys; species Ctenomys sociabilis. Next base: position 59,110 of record PVKA01010936.1, on the reverse strand, counting down.
AGACTTGCTGTTTAGACAAGTTGGAAATCTTCAGGAACTCTCACACGAAACTAAGAGTGTTGATACATTTTGGGGAATTTTCAGTCTCTATCAACTTCAACTCTATTATACTGAGAAGAACTTTTGAAATGCTATGAAGAAAAGGATGTTAGAGACTCTCACTGCAGCAGGTGGCATCAGCACAATGGGCCCTCTACTAAATGCACAGCAGTCTTCCCACTCAGGCTGACCTTAGTTCTATAGAAACAGATCCAACTGTGCAATTTTCCACCTTGGCCAAGCCCAAGTCAGCTAAGAACACTAATGGAGGAGAACATTCGGGAAGATTATGTTTTACCTTTTGCTTCCCTTTCAGTTTTTACTGCACTTGAAGAAAAGGCTTATTTCATGTCTCTCTTCCCTGTTAACTGTGTAACACAGTAGAGGTGACTCTATCTGTTTGTCATTAGGCCTCTAGAACCAATCAACTACTATGTGGAAGAATCAAATACTTTACTGATTCTTGTGAAACTAGATTTTCTTTTTTTCCATATCTAGGGCAGGGTCTACAGGGTGTTTAGGCTCTCACTGTGTAGGCTGAATTCATAGGGATTCTCCTGTTTACAGCCTGTAAGTGATGGGATTACAGGCATTTGCCACCATGCCCAATCTCAATCTCCCATCTCAGTGCGCCCCTGGGGTAGGGCCAGCACAGCAGGCCCAGGGATAGAACCTGTGGCCCTGTGTCTGCCTAAGCTAGTACTTTAATCTGCTGAGCTATTTGGGCAACCCTCTTGTGAAATTAGATGTTGATTAAAATGTGCATCTATTTTTGGAACAATATGTAAATGTGACTGTGGGGAGCATGAAATGAGTCAATGGAGGCAAAACACTTAGAATAGCGCCTATACGCCTCATATTAATGTGAATATTATTACTGTGGTATATATTCACATGGAGTTTTAAGACCATAAGAAAACCATGAATTACCACAGTACTAGAATCCAGTTCTTAGGTATGATTGTAAGTTCTCTGATGATTGGGGCCATTTGGCACAACTTGCATATTTTCTGGGGTGATTCTTCTTTGGTATAAAACCAGAAAGATGATTCCTTTCTTTTTGCTCCTACCTGGGAGCACAGGTCATGTCAAATATGAACAGGCGCTTTGCAATTGCTGTATAAAAAGAGCAAAGTATTTTACCTTGAATGGGAATGAGGTACAATGATCTGATGTAACAAGTACTGGCAAAATGATGCAGAGACATACACAGATCATAATTTCCAGCAGCCGTCCATTTACCTCTTGAATTCTTGGTGTCACATCAGAAAATGTTCTCCCCCAGGATCTCAGGTTGATACCTTGTGAACCTCGGTCTAGGAGTGTGGGAAGCTGTAATTGATAGGAATACTTTTGAGAACAGATGTCAATGTATATAAACACACCCAGGGGCTACCTGACCTCCTATAAGCTTGAGAACCACTCCCTCCCACCCTTCTGATCATAGGATATTTTTTTCTGCAAAATTGATTTCAGAAACAATTTTTTTTTTATCGAAGTGGAAAAACTCAAAGGTTTTTATTCCAAGTTGCCCTGCTGAGCTAGTCAATCACAAATAGTTTCATGGTGACATTAAATACACCAAAGTGATTCTGATCACTGATTTAGCGACACCAAACAGGATTCCTGGAGGAAGGAAAACAGAGTGCAGCTGCCGGGGTGTGGAGGGAGGCTGCTGCTGGGGGTGCCGCCTGTTCCCCTTGGAGCTTTGTAGACACTGCCAGACTTCCTCCGTGGCCGTCAGCCTTTGCCCCAGTGTCCTTTCCAGGCAGCTGCATCTCTTTCTCTGCTGAACACTACCATCACACAGAAGAGGCTGCAGTTACACCAGCTTTCCTTTAAAGCTGTTGTTAACAGGAGTCAGAGAGAAGTCCCCTTGCCAGTTCTTAATTTAAGAGCAGTGTTCAAGTGCCCCCAGCCCCAAACTTGGAACTGTTTTGTTTTTTTGTCTTTTTGAGACAGGGTCTAACTATGCAGCTCAGGCTGGCTTTGAGCTCATTTTGTTGCCCAGACTAGTTTTGAACTCCCAAGGATCCTCCTGCCTCAGACCCCCGAGTTCTGGGATTAAAAGTGTGCATCACCATGCCTGGCAAGGAGCGAGTTTTATATATATATATATATATATATATATATATGAATTGAACTCAGGACCTTGCACCACTGCATCATATATCCAACACAAAACTCAATATTGATTACAGGTTTTGATGGGGAATGTGGATGCCTTCAAATTTGTTGCCTCCTGAGTCTGATGTGAATACTTCGTTTTCTGAAAACAAAACTTGAATCCTGATTGATTTTCTTCCTACTAGTTTCAAAGCTGATTGAATCTCTAATGTCCTATGAAAAGTCTCCTAGGAATGAGGTCTAAGTTTTAAGACAGCTAGTTTGAAAATAACACATATACTGACACTAGGCCTGGAAGGAGTCCTGAATGGAGCGGAATGGAAAGAAGCAAGCAGGTGAGAGCCTGTGCCATGGCCAGTTTATCAGTCCTGTTGGTTCTCCTTTGTCTCTCAGGATTGTTAGAGATGAAAACGGCCCTAAGAAACCACTCAACAAGGAGCAGCACGTGGCTTTTGATTCTCATCTGGACAGACTGCTGTATCAGTGGGTCGTTGACATGGGCTGGGTGCTGGATGACATGGAGGGATTACTGTTCATTTTATGAGGAGTAATTGTAAGGCCATGGTTTGATAAAAACAAGCTCCCTGCTAGAGATATGCAGGAAGCAAGTAAGGGGGAACTGATGGGATTTACTTCAAGAAAACTTTAGGGTAGAAAAGAACAGCTAAAAGAACATCAATATAAGGGAACTTGACTTCAACCCAAAAAGCTAAGCCAAACACTGGTTAATAGCTGAAGCTGGGCGACAGGTATGTGGAAGTTGAAAATATTCTTTATTCAACTTTAAAAACTTATTTCTAGGATAGAATGTTTAATAATAAAAGGATTTTTCCATACAAAAATAAATGATTGAGGCAACAAATGTGAGGCCATCCACATTCCTCCAAACGGCTGGCACTGCAGACGCATGCCCCCATGCCAGTTCTCTTGAAACAGCATGCTCATTAAGACAATTATTCTATATTTTTAATTTTCTATCACTTAAAACTCTTATCTGTTGTGTTTTCTGTAGCAGCTCATGAAACACTGGTGAACCATAAGGCCATGTGCTAGGAAACAGGATGAAGTTTCCTTGGAGACCATGAATGTGCTCTGCAAACAAGGCTGCGTCCAAAGAAGAGTAAATAAACTCTAGCTTTTGGGTTGAAGTCAAGTTCCCTTATATTTACGTCCTACTAGAAATAGATACAGTGAAGAATTATTAACAACTTCCTGGAAATTGTTAATTATTCAATGTTAATAATTCCATTGAATAACTTAATATAGCCCAGGTAGTTCTGAATTTCATACGGAGCAAGGAAGCTTTTTTTTTTCCTTAACATAAAGCACTAGCTACCTGCATGATGTACATGGTAAAGCCCTTCCCTCTTTGGTAATCAACCTTCCCTCTTTATCCAAGGGTAACCAATATTAAAATTCTGATGTCCTGTAAAAAGTCTCCTAGGAATGAGGTCTAAGTTTTAAGACAGATATATATATATATATATATATTTTTTTAATTTTTATTTTTTTTAACCATGGATTGTACTCAGGCCCTTGTGCTTGCCAGGGAAGCACTTATTCCACTGAGCCATCTCCCCAGCCCCCAGACAGATATTTTCAAAATAACATGCAGAAGCACTAAGCTTTTAACTATTATATCTTTTTCCTGGATGACAAATCCACAGACTTCCACATTTTGATCACAATTTTGAGTAAACTCTAACAGTTTTTGTGCATGGATTGAAGAATACCCTATCCATCTCTAAAGACTGAAGCTTCATTCTAAGAATGAGATCTCTCTCTCTCTCTCTCTCTCTCTCTCTCTCTCTCTCTCTCAGAGGAACTGGGGATTGTACTCAGGCCCTTGAGTTTGCCAGGCAAGTGCTTATTCCACTGAGCTGTCTCCCTAGCCCAAGAATGAGATCTCTACTGTCTTAATTGTAGCCTATTTCAACTGCTATAACAAAATATAATAAATCGGCTATTTGTAAACTGCAGCAGTTTATTTCTCATGGTTCTAGAGGCTCTGACAGGTTTGATAACCGGGGAGGGCCCATTGCTTGGTCCACACCACTGTGCTTCATGTGGTGAAACAGGCAAGCTAACTTTGTGGGGTCTCCTTTACAAGGGGACTAAAGCCAGTCATGACCTAATCCTCTTCTAAAAGCTCTACCTTCTAGTGCTGTCATCTTGAGGATTAGGATTTCAAAATATGAATTTGGTGGTGACACATTCAGAACATAACAAGCACTTCACTTTTATTTACATCACCCTTTACCTAGAAAATTAGTGACACAAAGCATAAGAAAGACCACAAAAGTAAAATAGTCATTTACCCACTCCTTAAACATTGCCTCCCACAGAATGACTAGGCTCCATTACTATGGTAGAGACTGATCCCTGTATACCCAATTTTGCTCAATGTAATTATCTCTACATCAACTATATTTCCCAGCTTCCATTATACCAGGTAGGCAGAGAACACAACCCTAATCAATAAGATGCCACAGAGTGGATGTCTGGAAATGATGTTTCAAGACTGTCCTCTGTCCTTACCTCCTCATTGCCTAGAACACAGATGGGCTGGAGGAAGGGCAGCCGACAGCTGTTTTGTAGCATTTTTGTTACACACATTTGTAATTTTTGTTACACACTGGACAACCATTGACAGTATCTGCTGTGGGCCATGTGCTGGGAATACAGCAGGGAACAAAACAGTCTTCCCTTCATGGAGTTTCTCTTTCAGAAGGTCATGATTTATCTTTAGCCTTTCCATCACTGTTATCATGGATATGTGCTTATGATTCTTACACAGAACAAAATCTCTTCTGATTCCTGTGTAGCTATCATTTTCTTCCTCCACCTCTCTTCCCATATTTTTGGAAGCATAGTCTGTAGTCAGTGACTTCACTTTCCATCTTCCACCCTCACCATCCTACCAAGATGCTTTCTTTAGACTCTATAATCCTCAGTTTCCTCTTGTTTTTTAAAAATGTATTGAATAATTTTTGTTTTGTCTTCTCAGACTTTTTAAGAAGCATTTTCTTGGGCTGGGGAGATGGCTCAGTGGAATAAGTGCTTCCCTGGCAAGCGCAAGGGCCTGCCTTCAATCCCTGGTTCCAAAAAAAACCAAGCATTTCTCAGCATTTTATTATGTTCTTTGCTTCTGTTGCCATCTGTGAGACCACCCTTGCTTGCTTTGCTTTGCCCCTTCTCTGTCTTCTCCACTGAGCTTCTCCAAGAGTCTCTACCTTCCCTCTAAGAGCTGAGGTTCCCTCAGGGCCACAGCCCCTCTTCTCCCAATAGTCCTTCTTCCCTTGTCATCTAATCTGCTACTCTTTTTTATTCTTGACTTTCAAATCTGCACCTCCAGCCTAGACCTCTCCCCAAAGCTTTAGTCATACACAGCTGATTGGCTGCCGGACACCTGTCTGGATTCAGCACATCTTACACTGCTTGTATCCCCCAGTCAGCTTCTGTTCCCACATGTCCTTCAGCTGGTGGCAGGACTTTCTGCTTTGTAGTTCATATTAGTACTTCTCCGTCTCTATACCATTCTGAGTGGCCAGCCTGGGGAATCTAGGAACTGGTGACAGGTACAAGTGTGGAGGAGATGAGCCCTCAGACTGAAGTAAAGATGGATAGCCATGAGTCACCTACAAGATGGCGCTAGGAGGACACTGTAATTGATGACAGAGTTTGAAGAAGCTGTGCAGAGAAAAATAACTAGATCCTAAAAGATGGAAGAAGGACCAGAGGTCCAGAGGCACAGAAACGAAGGAGTTTTCGTGCTCCTATGCCTAAGAGCTTTGACTTCATGGACATCACATACGTTGGTCAGCTCCCAGAACTTTTAATTATTTCTTCCTCTCTTTGAATTTGTTGTCTGCCTTCCTCACTTGATTGTAAGCTAAAGATTACAATCCATGGCTGTGTTTTGTGTAGATATCTTTTCCCCTGAGAGCTTTCTTTACTGGAAGGGGACACTCTGACCTCACATATACCTTGATGTATTGGAAACGACAAATGTCTGTATTCATAGCTGTATCTCTACATAGCCACATATCAAAACACATTTTCAAGCTCTTAATTTTGTCTGAAATTATTTGGCTTTGAATAAGTCAATTAATGAATAAACTGGTATGAGTTCTCAGCATGAATAGTTAGGAATGGGTGTAAAATGGTAAAACCTAAACTATAAATTGGATGATGAATTTCATATTTTATAAACATTAAATCTAACAAATTTAAAAGATATGATCTTCCTTAAATCTGCAATTCAATATTTATTTATTTATTTTAATTTTAAAGCTTTTTCTTTGTATTTTGGAGCCAAATTACTTCCCCTCCTAGTTTTAAACATTATTACATGGGTCTGTAAAGCCCATGGTTCTTAGAAACAAGGCTTACGACTTCAGGGCTAAAGGGCAAAGCAGCCATCCTACTCTGTCCTCTCATCCTCACTTGATTAGTTTCCAAGACCAACCCCTCCAGCGTCTCCCCTCCCTCTCCAGCAAGCCTTCTGCCCTTAATGTCACCACCTTCTTTCTGTTCTTTTCCTATCAACTAGGTGCCCTTATAGTTTATTCTGCACACACTTACATAGCACTTTTCTATTGGTTTCCTATTATCTTTAATGGATCTACTTTCTCACTAGACTCTAGGATACACTTTATTTTGTTTTCATCTCCAATCCACAAACATAATAGGTGCTCAATGCAAATCAGTGAAACACAATCCAGTAGAAAGAGATGGAGTCTATTGCAATTTTAGGCTCCACAGGAGGTGACTCTGGCAGACTTACAGGGAGAGTGCAGTCAGGTCTGGGGACAGGCAGGATGATACATGAGCTCATGTTTGTAAGGAGACTTAAGACAGTGCGTAGGGACAGAAGGAAGAGAGCCAGGAATTCTAGGTGGAGAAAGGAATGTGCAGATAGTAAGAGATAGCCAGATAAGTACAAATTCAGGAATTTGGGGGAGAGGGAACAGTAGGGCTTAGCTGGAGTTGTATTTCTGTCTCTGGCTAACCCTGTCTTTTCCTTTTCATTCTTGCTTATGGTCCTAACAATGCTCATTAATTCAAGTCCAAGTATGTGTGTAGCATGTGAGCTGCAACTCCCTTCCTAGTTCTTTCCAGTGGAGATGGCAGGTAAGGAGAGTCTTAGATTCACATCCCCAAGATAACCACTCACACCCAGAACCAGGCCTGGCTCCCAGGGACCTTCCAACTGTATCTCTTCTCCAGTTATCTGACTGATGGTGCAATAAATTATACAGTAACCTTCCCAGGGCTTTTTTCTTTTCATCCCCTCCCGCATTATTCAAATCACAGGAATTGTTCCTGTCAAAAGAACCAGGAGGGGGTGTAAATTTATTTGAATGGGAAATGTGGAAACATTTCTGGGAATAAAGGTCATGCACAAAAATGGCAACTATCATCACACACACACACACAAACACCCCACAGTTTCCTATACCAAGAGTTTTCTTAATTTCTCAACAAATAAAACTTCCAGTATTCCCAACTTCTCGCTAATGTGATTAGGTCTATCAAGAATATACAATTAGAGATATAAAAGGATTCCATCTGTATTAATTATGGTGCGATCAATGAACGCTGACCCTTGATTCTATGTTTAAGAAATTGTTACAAGACCTTTGCAAATGACAAGAAAACTTTGGTCCCAAGAGGCTTTTGTTTGAGCTGTTAGGGCGTGGTGGCGCATGCCTGTAATCCCAGCACTCGGGAGGCTGAGGCAGGAGGATTGTTGTGAGTTCGAGACCAGCCTGAGCTACAAAGTGAGCTTAAGGCCAGCCTGAACTGCATAGTGAGACTCTGTCTCAAAAAGACAAAAAGAAAAAAGAAAAGAAAAGAAAAATGTGTCATCTTGGGCTTCTTTAATATTTTATGCTTAGGCAGGATACAACACAACAGCTTCTGAAAAGATCTTGATAGTATTTGCTAACGCTGTGGATCCAATGAGTTAACCAAACAGATGCTGCTCTGCTTGGGTAGGAAAAGAATATCATATGAGGTGACACCTTTCATCTGCTTACTTTTTGTGATTCTTTAAAGACAACTGGAAACTCTTAATTTCTAAGTAGAGAATACACCTAGCGCAAGGGTAATTAGGTAGCATCAAGTTACCATCACATGGATGGCAAGAACTCTGAAAGGTTCTGGAGCAAGGGATGGGTGGCTGCCCTGAAAGCACTGAGAGCTGAAGACCAGAAGAATGATTAGCCGGACAGCTTCAGTCCTGGGAAGACTGCTGGGCTCAGTGCTAGGCTGCTGCTACAGGAAGCCCAGATTTATCCGGGAGGGAAGTTGTTGCTGGGCAACTGGGAGACTGTGGATTTGAAGCATGTTTGTTGCAACCTGACAGTTGTTAAGCATCAGATGAAAAGAGAGGAAGCCACTTCAGTGGTGAGGGAGTGGCCAGGAGGGCGGTCCTGAGTGCTAGGAAATGCGTCATGAGTGGAGAATTCAGACTCGGGCATTGGGAGGGGTGGGGACACATGCCAAACTCTATCTATTGGCAGAGGTCACGGAGACACGCTGTCTCCTGGCACCGGCAGGAGCAGTGTCCAAACCAGAGAGTGGACTCTGGGGTACGTGAACAGACAAGCTAGGGAAATCTCTTTGGCTCAATAGAAAATAGGCCTTTTTCTCCTTGTGGTGACTTCTATCATGATATCTGTGGTTGATGTAAGCAAAACTGAGCTTGGAATCGAGAGGCAGTCAAAGGTCACTCAGTGAGATACACCTCCCCCTAGCCTGAGGAACCTGAGGAAAGAGCAGCAGGCACAGTGCACCATGGATGTGTTCTTGCTTTGGTAAGAGCAAAATATGTTTGGTTTCAAAGTCTATTTCCATCTCTTCTTTGATGCAAATTTCACCACAGTCTATTGAGATATGCATGTAACACAGCTCTTATTATGGCAACTGTACTGATTGGATTCTCCTTTAATTGGCAAGTTAGCACCAACCCAGAGCCTAGAGGTGCTAATGTCTTCATATGGGGAATTATGAAGGGATTGTGGCTATACTGAGACCTTTTAGGCAAGGACAACTACTAATGGTAGGTAGGAAACAAATTTTATTGCAAGGGCTCTTAACCTGGGCTCTTGCTTCGGTAGCTCTGTGAGTTCCAGTTAGTTCCCTGGGCCATTGGCTATGGTTCTCTAAAGAAGAGAAGTATCAGGTACAAAAATCTTTCTTAAAAGTAATTTTTATGGGAGAGAACCTGATGTCTAACGTATCAGTGCACTCATAGACAGTTTTCTGAATAAAGGCCAGAAAACCATCATTCTGAACAGCAGCTTTCCAAAGGTCCTCTTTCTAGTCTAAGTCACTTTAGTTTTAACCTCCCAGTAATTCTTTCTCTTTAAATCTATAACATCACTAAGTCCTAGTCTGTCACATTCAGACCCTGGAGATTGAAACAAATACTGGCACATGGAATCTAGTACTCCAGCGTACTTAGTCTACACTAAAATACCTCTTTATCACTTTTATTTCTTTTTTATTGAAATCCATGCATGAGAAAATTTTGACTGCATAGACAAAATTTTGTAGATGCAGGCAGAAATAAATACTAATGCTATAAATCAAATATAGCTGTCCCTTAATAATTTTCAGAAAAAAATCTATTTTCTGGCTTAGTTTCCTTTCTTCCCAGTGAGCTTGCTGAACCCTCGCGATGTGGGCTCTCAAGCTTCCCTCCTTTTTCTTCTCCTCTCAAGATCTCTCACAGGAGTAGAATGATTGGCCAAAGAATTAGAAACTGGAAGAGAGGAAATCATGAAATTAAGTCATTAATGGGGCCTCCCTGTAAAATGCTAGTCATGGGGACTTTCCTAGAGACTTCTGATGCACCAGTATCCACCCAAATACTGAAGACTTGAAATTTAACAAATTCCAGCGATGACCCTGCAGAGCACAAAGGTGGCCAGCTCTCACTGGGCAATGGGCAGTCAGCCCTAGTTTATTCCTGATGATTCAGGAATTCATGGAGCAGAGCCAACAATAAAGCAGCACACTGATAGAGGAGTACATAGTCAGGATCCCCAAGACCAGATCCTTTCTTTTCTGGAACTCAGTGTTCAGCAAGCCCACGGTCATAGGAACACGGGTATAATGAAGTCAGAAAAGTAAAAACCACAGCAGAGTAGTGGTTGCAGGAATGGAATGAAAGCTGAATCGTGCCACACTGGGAGCTGTTGTAAGGGGAAAACTGTGAGCCAGAAGGCCAGATTTCCTCTCTCAACAGCCACTGAGGAGGGGGCAGGGAGGAAACTCAGATTTCCCAGCAGTATGGCAGGTCTTGGCACCGCCTCAGACCCCTGCTGAACTTCCACAAATAAACATTCAAAGCAGAAGGGACGGATTTGCTTCTCAGCAAGATTTCAAAGCTGTGCACTAGCATTAAAGAGAAAACAGGAAGGATCACAGGGGAAGGAGGAGGCGGGGAGGAGGAGGGGCACGCAAGCCTACAGCCAAATCAGATGGGAAAGCGCCCAACCCCTCACCTGAAACTGATGAAATTGATGCACTACTTTTCTTTAACGAGGCGTGAACATTGCTGGTAGTGTTGGCAGCAATGATACCCTGGGCCCAGCTCTTACCTTCTGGGTTTCAGGCTGGGGGCGTTAAGCCTGAAAAGGCCCCAGGCAGAGGAGACAAGCTCCTTCAAACTATCTCAGCAGAGGTGAAACCAAGAGGGGCTGAATCTTCTTGGAAATATTTGGTCACCTGCTTTCTCTGTTGTCAAGCACACCTAGCTCTCAAGTCAGCTGTGTGTGTGTGTGTGTGTGTGTGTGTGTGTGTGTGTGTGTGTGTGTGCTTGTGTGCACATGAGCAGGTGTAGCCATGTTGGAGGGGCTGGTGGGTGTGCCCGAGTGTACCTGCATGTATGGCCAGGGGAACCAGACTATGTGTCCAGTGTTTGGCTTTGAGGATGACAACACTCCCTTCTGACCTCAACGGGATAAAGGAAAAACACAGCTGGCCCTAGGAGCTAACCCCCTTCTGGATCTCTAGGCTCCACAGGTTTCCTGGTCTCAGGGGTCGCACCCCCTCGCCACCCACACCCCTGCTCCTCACATAGTGCAGGAAGGTGCTGTCACGGTGGTTTACTGAGATTTCCTCCTCTTTCTTTGTTAATGAGAACTGACTTGACGTTTAATAAAATCATATTTATATACAGACTACGTGCACACAGAAACAGCCCAGAGCAAAGGGCCCGGCCCTCCCGCTGGGTGAAGCATGGCTGTGCGCCAACCAGCTGCAATAACAGCCTGGTCTAGCAGGCTGGCTGTGCTCCTCTGCACCAGCTTTGAGCCTCTCCAGGCTGGCCTCTGGCTCATTTTCCTAAAAACACAAGAGGGATGGGTATGGCAGCAATAAAAATAAAATCCCATTCTAATGCCTGCAATTTCTTTTAAGTTACGTGTCAATATTTCAGAAAAGATGTGTAGCAACTCTACCCATTTGCCCAATGGAAGAGCACATTTCAAGGGCACCAGAGGACTAACTGGTCTGTGTGTTTTGGTCAGATCTTTCCCCCACAGAGGGGAAGCTAGGGTGAGTAGGGGCAGTCCTTGAGGCCACCAAAGCCACTGTCTCCCTGGGGTTCTTTTCTAGGCAAAATCTGGGTCCACTTAAGCTCTGTGGCTTGTTAAGGTCACAGGAAGGGAGGGGCATTGCCCCAGCGTCCAGTCTTAGAGGCGATGAGATGAGGGCTTTCAAGCCTTTGAGGCACTTGGGATACAATGGTTTCTCTGTTGAGTCTCAGAATGTGGAACTGTAAATCAAACTCCTATGTTATAGGCCATTGATCCTGAACTCCGGCTGGACTTTGGAATTATCTGCAAAGCTCTAAAGAAACGGTGAAGTACAGGTTATACCCTATTCCGACTGACTCAGAATCTCAGAGGATGGTGGCTACATATATACCACTTTTCAAGTTCTGTGGGTGATTCAGCTTAGGAAAGGCTGTTCTGGGGAACAGGTGTTCCTGGTGTTGGTCTTTCTAAGTTTTACTGCTGTGAACCAGCTTGTTCGCTGGTCCTTGACCTTACTGTGCAGCCGTGGCCCCAACCTTCGCAGGCACAGCTGCAGGTGTGAGCACATGGACTCATGCACAACGGTAGTGAGCCAGCACCCAGTACTGGCTGAGATCAGAGAGGGCACCTGGCCAAGTAAGCCCCTGGTTTTGGAGCTGAGTACTTGCCAGGGCAGCATGTAAGGGGAGAAAGAAAGCCTTTCTGGTCTTTCTTGTCTGCAAAGTAAATGTAGAAATCCAACGGCCTAAGGTGGGAGTCTGCAACAGTTCAGATTTTGAGTGTGGGAGGCAGTGGAGCCTTCAACAAAAAGAGCCGAATGAGAGATCTTTCAATCATCAGGGGTGTGCCTTTGAAGGGGATCATGGGCACCCAGCCTCTTCCCTTCCCTCTCTTTTACTTACTAGCCATGTAATGCTTTACCTTGGCCCCAAAAACTATAGGACCAACTGAGTATGAACTATAGGGCCAATTAAGTAGGAACTGGAACTTCAAAAACTATGAACCAAAATAACCCTTTTTCTTCATACATTGCTTGTCTCAGGTGTTTGGTATAGGAATCCCAAGCAGACAAACCCAAAGTCACTACTGCAAAGCTTTGCTACAGTGTTCCTTATCCTGCTACAATCAGGACTCTCCTCCCAGAATTAACAGTAATGGCTGAGGATAAAAATTTAACAATACCAGGCAGTGGCCAAGGTACATCGAGAAAAGAAGCATGGCTCTATTCCCTTCTGTTTTTTTTTTTTTTTTTTTTTTTTGTATTTTAGGGAAGGGTCTATAAGGTGTTCAGGGTCTCACTACTAGATCAGACTTGTAGTGATCCATCTATTTATAGCCTCCCAAAAGCTGGGATTACAGGCACCGTCACCATACCCCGTCTCAATTGCCATCTCAGTGTGCCCTGGGGACAGGGCTGGCATGTCACCCAGGGATTGAACCCAGGGCCTCTGTGCCTCCTCAAAGGCACTTTAATCCACTGAGCTATTTGGATTATCCTCTATTTCCTTCTTAAGGACAAGAGGGCATAGTTATTGTGCCTAGGCCACGCAGACACTGCCCATACAGGGGAAACAGATCTCTCTCTTTCTGCCCTAGAGGAGCAGGGAGTCCCAGGGCTCTGTGACACAGCACTGTGCTCTTGGCTGTGAGGAGCATGGCTGCCCAGAATAAGGCATCTTTGTCATCTTACTCTTCTGTTTAACTCTGAAACAAACCAAGGAATGTGTCCTCTGGGCTCCTTTTAAAACTTTGGACAGAAATGTTTGGACCACTTGCTGTTTTATTCTCTGCAGCGTGGGAAGTCTGGAGTCCTTTTCTGGAGCCCTGGACTCTCAGCAGTGGTGACACCCAGGGCCTGACCCTTCTTACCCACTTGGGGGGCCCACCCAGATGAGCTGGGAAACTTGGAGAGCAACTTCCAAGGGAAAGTCACAGTTTGAAAGGAATTCTGGCAGAAACTGTGGGGTCTTGTTTTATTTTGTTTCATTTTTAAAAGCCTTAAAGACAAGCTGACAATGGGTTTTCTGGGATTTGAAAGAATACCGTAATAGTAGAAAAAATATGCATTCCCTAAATGTTGTTAGTGGCTGACATTCCTCTCAATACCATTCCAGAAATTAAAATGTAGGCAAAAGAAAAAACACAGTTTGGTGCTAAAAATGATGCACACAAGATGTCACCTTCTCCAAAGGTCTGAATGCTGCTCAAAGCGTGGTCAAGGTGACCTCTAACAGAGTCTCCTAAGGTAACGGGAATTCTCCTCACCAGGCTGGAGGGTGGGGACATAGGATTTGCATCTTGTACCAGCCACTCTGATGATTTTCATGCACCCGCAGTTGGACAATCTTGGTGCTATACCTCCTTTGTGTAATTCTTCTCATTTTATTTTTCTCACAAAGGAAAAGATAGTAGCACCTATAAGAATTTTGTCTGGTGTGTGGTTCTCAAACAGGTTGAGCTAGATTTAGGATTTTTGAACTTTGAGACTGCAATTTTCTTTCTTTCTTTCTTTCTTTTTCTTCTCCTTTAGAAGCAGTAATTTTTGAGGTCAAGACCAGACTTAGAGAAAGAAGCATGAAATCTTCACTTAGTACAAAATTTATTACACACTTTGCATATATAGCTTTGTGTTTGTACCACTCTTATAAAGAATTATACTTATTGTTTTGATGAATAATAGGCCAGGAAAGTTTTATATGTTGCTTACAACCACTAATCAAGGACATGGTGGGGCAGCAGTCAAGCCAGCCTCCTTCCCCAACCAACGCTGCTAGAGCTGCGGCATGAGCACACACCCGCTGCAAGTGCATAGCTGAAGGTGATCCTAATCTCGGCTCCAGATCCTGCCCCAGGCTCACCTGCCCCAGGAGTCACTTTCAAGGCGGGAGGGAGCATATAGACCCTTTCCTTACCACACGGAAGAGCTTGAAGAGGTCCACATTGGCATATAGAGTGTCTTCTATCCATTGTAGGGTGCCCTGGGAGAGGGAACATAGGGCTTCACGCACAATATGCGCCCCATGTCGCTGGCTGAAAATGATGAAACGTTCCAAAAGAGCCTCACTGCAGGCAATGTCCTTCAACGCCAGGTCTGGGACTCCATGAGCAAACTGTAGGGAGGAGAAGCCGCACTTGAACCCTCCTCGTGTTCCAGCAAATCTGTATCGCCCTCCCCCACAGGACCCATGAGTTACAGCACATTCCAGGGTAAAGAGAATCAAGATCACAGGGAGATTAAGCTGATTCCATAAGACCCTTTTGGGTTATCTGGGTGGGCCAAGGGAAATAATGAGAATCTTTGTAATGTGGAAGAAGGAGGCAGAAAAACAGAAATAGAATAATGGGATGTGGGGAAGGCTTGATGGGCCCTTGAGGGCTCTGCAGGTGGATGGAGATCGCTAGGTAAAGGCCACTGGACAGTCTTTCTAGAAGCTGGAAAAGTCAAGAAGATAGACTTTCTTTAACCACCCCAGTAAGGGAGCAGCTACTGAAACCTTGACTTTCAGGCTTTTGACCTCCAGAATCTCACTATAGCAAATTCATGTTCTTTCAAGCCACTAAGTTTGTGGTAACTTGTTACAGAAGCACTCAGAAACTCTAACACCTCCCACTTCTCACTGTCTGTGTCAGGGAGCCTTTTCAGTTTGAAGGATCACCTTCCTCACACCTGGTGCTGAGGTGCAGGCGAGACCTTGCAGCTGAGCTGGAGCAAAATGAAGGGAACACTCTTGTAGTGATAACAAATGACCACCCTCTACCCTCTGTTCTTGCCAGGTGCAGCACATAGAGACACCAGTGGTCTGGTTAAATGTGAACTTCAGATACACAATGAATGATATTTTAATATAAGTATTTTCCAAGGATGGTCTAAATGGACATAATTATGCTAAAAATTGTCATTTAGCTGAAATTTGGATTTAAGTGAGCACCCTGTATTTTACCTACAACCCTAAGGTCTGGATAGCTCACTCCCTGCAGTTCTTAGAGGACTCAGAGACGGTGACTCTGATGCACCATGCCCATGTCGGTTACCAAGGCAGAGAAGACTATCAAGCCAAGTCAGGGATCTTGGCTGTTTGCTGTGTGGCAGACACCGTTCTAAATACTTGGCTTCCTGGGCCAGCCAAACAGCTCAGTGGATAATAGCTCAGCAGATTAAAGTACCTGCAATCAGGCACAGGAGCTGGGGGTTCGATCCCTGGGCCTGCTATGCCGGCCCTGCCCCCAGGGCACCCTGAGAGGGCAATTGAGACTGGGCGCACCTATAATCCCAGCTCCCCAGAGGCTGTAAAAAGGCAGATCACTACGAGTCTGATCTAGTAGTGAGACCCTGAACACCCTTATAGACTTTCCCTAACATACAAAAATAAATACATAAACACTTGGGCTTCCTGATGCCCCAGGCTTCCTGCAGAGGTAAGACCCGTGCACCGTGAACATGTTGGTGAGATTATCAGGTCACTGCAGCCTTCACATGGCTTCCAGTTATGCAGATTACTGGGCTAGGGAGCAGAGTAGGCCTAGGCTATGCCACCCCTGCATGGAAATCAGACTAGAAAGCCTGATCCCTACATGAGGCACAAACCACAGCTAGTGACAACCCAGCCATGGCTTTCCCAGTCCCAGGGCCTTGTAGTTAGAAGTTAGAAGTGTGGGAAGGCTTTCTGTTCTTCCCACACTTTACTTCTTATCCCTAGGCAAGCCCTACCTCCACCTCTAATCCCGGAGTGAGGAACATTTTGAAGTGGAGGGAATCACTAGGGCTCACTTTGTCTAGGCCTCTCATATTCCCTAGGAGGAAAGTCGCAGAGGGTGGGGCACTTGAGAAACCTCCACAGCTGGCTTGTGGGACATTACAGAAGTTGCTTCTCACTCACTCTCTCAGGGCTGTGCACTGACTTTTCATTGTGTGGGGTGCAGGACAGGGACTGGGAAATAGAGATGAATAGCTAGTGAAAGTAGTTCATACTATTTACTGTGTGTCAGACACCATTCTAAATAATTCATATGCATTCACTCTTCTAACCACCACAACCACCATATATGGTTTATACTGTATTCTTCCCAGTTACAAAAGAGGAACCAGCCATAGAGTGGTTCATTACTCTGCCTGAGGTCACACACATAAGTGTGTGGTCTTGCTGAGGTCAGAATGCAGAGCTTAAACACTCCCCCTTTAGCTCTTTGGCAAGGAGGGAAGAGGGAGTGGGTGGGACAAAGAAGGAGGTTTATAAGTGTTTGTATTGAGGATGCAGCATCTGATTTGGGCCTTGAAGTGGTTTAGGAGTTTTCAGGGTGATGAGCCAGGAAACTGTACTACTTTCATGCTCTGATAGTTCCCTAGATGGAGCAAGAGGTGACAAGACTGCCTTTGGAGTTGTGCCCAGAAACCAAGCAGAAAGGACCCAGATGGATATCTTTTTCTGGTGGCAAAGAACACAAATTCCTTGATAATGAAGATGGTCAGTTGTACAGCTGCATGGAGCACAAAAGAGGGGATATTGCCATCATGATTGAAAGTTCTAGTGGATGGCACTGATAAGTCAGAGCCAGATATGGTTGAGGTTGAGATTGAGAGCTAGAAGATAGGCAGAGAAGCCCAGTGGGCCAGGAGGTACAGAGGGGTCAGGTTGGTGTGAAAGGCCTCTGCAAAGTACAGCAAGCTCCTGGGCCCTGCTAACTAGCTACTCAAAGACAGGGACACTTGGACACTCCACAAAGTCATAGCCTAATAATCATTTGACTTCCCCAGGCAAGGCCTCATTCTTGCTGCCAGAAGCACAGCAACTAGAGCTCCAAAGGTCATATCAGTAGGACCCTAGAGAAATTTCCCCTGAATTCCTGCCCTTATCTCCATCTTCTTTTTATTACCAACTGGAAATCATCACAACCATTGCCAGCACTGGTATTTTATAGAAGAAAAAGTGAGGGGGAAATGGGCAATTGGTGTTTTGAGAACTTATCCTTGGGTAGGGGTGTGGAGGATTCTGGGAAGTGCCAGGAGTCAGGCCTGCCTCCAGGGCCTGGCCAAGGAGTCTAACTTCGGTTTCCCTCACCGGGTTTCTTTTCTCTTTCTTTCATTAGTTCATTCATATGTTTGTTGTTTTGTTTTGTTTTTATTACAGGGTCTATAGGGTCTCAGTACACAGATCAGATTCATAATGATCCTCCTGTTTACAGCCTCCCAAGCACTGGGATTACAGGAGTACGCCACCCTGTCCAGTCTCAATCTCCATCTCCAGCGTGCCCTAGGGGTGGGGCTGGCATGGCAGGCTGGGGACCGAACCAGTCCCTGCATCTACCTAAGTAGGCACTTTAATCTGCTGAGCTGTCTGCCAGCCCTACCTCATTGGGTGTTGATGGCAACTTCACAGTCTGAATAGTCAGAAAAGCAAGCTTGGTCTCCTTCCTTGTGATATGGGAACCAGCATGAAAACACGCTCTCCAGCACTGCTCACCTCCATGTGGAATGGGGTCCCTGCTTGGTCGAGGCCAGGACAGCACCTGTGCCAATCTTTGGCTCAGGGCTGTTCCTAAAATTCTCTCTGTATGTCTTGGTCTCTCCTGCTAGGTGAAACGGGGTACAGACTTGGCCAGGAAGGGAGTCGGAGGGTGTGAGTCCTTGACCACTGCAATCCTGCATTCTCCCTGTGTTCCTTGAACCCAAGCCCCTACCCACAGTTCTGGACTTAGCCCTCTTGGGTGGGACTTTGAAACTTGCATTCCTAATAAGTGACCAGGTGTCGCCGATGTGGCAGTGGCCAGACTTTGAGATCCATTGGGCTACAATGAGAAATATAGGAGTAGCAATAAGACCTAAATTCTACTCCAGCTGTGATAGTTTCTTTCAGTATCTGTGTGCAAATCATGCCATCACTGGACACCTCATCCCAGGTTATTGTGAGGGACAAAAGAACTCACAGATGGGACAGTCTCGTGTGTGGCAAAGGTGCTCTGTGTACATGCAGGAAATCACTAACACGAATAAAATAGATTAGGGGAGGGACAGGTTAGAAATGCTGCAGGAATGTAGAAGGGAGCACTAGTGTTCCAATAGAGAGGGTGCTGGCTCCTCTCTTGCCACTGTCAGACTTGGAAACCTCAAGAGGCGACCCTAGCACACTCAGACACTGCACCACTAGGTTTTTGGCGCCAGCCGATTTTGGCCAGAACCAGTTCATGCCAGAGCTCTCCCCCAGGTGCCTGTGAGGCTGCCTTCTATTCAGTGAGCGCTCAGGGAGTTCTTCCCTGATCATCTGTCTTAAACTGTCCCTGACGCACATTTCTCCTGCCCTCTGACAGCTAGAAAAGCCCCTCTGGAATGTGAGCTCCCTGGGCAGGGTCTCTGCCTGGTTCACAAAGGTCCCTGAACATTTAGCTAGTAAATGAATTGCTCTCAATTGCCTCAGCTCTAAAGAAGAGCATGGACCACGTCATCACTCAGCTTACTTACAGGAACAAAACTTAAGGTATTTCAATGTTGCCAGGATCTGTATGCTTCACAGTGCTGCCAAGGAATGATCATCAACTCAATGACTCCTGGGTACATTTTTTTTTTTTTTTTTCATACCAGGGATTGAACTCAGGACCCTGCACTTGCCAGGCAAGTGCTCATTCTACCGAGCTATCTCCCTGGGCCCTCTGGGTACTTTCTAAATTCACATAGATTCTGAATATGAGTGTAAGGAAAAAGAAAAGCAGAGGTCTCTCTCGCCTTTCTCAAATACAGTGCTCACCCCACCCCTCCAGGGACCACTGACCAACAACACACACCTACCTGCTCCACACGGACTTGGGAGTTGACCAGAAGGTAGGCCACTGAGTTGGACAGGCCAATGTTTCTCATGAGAAATAGTGTCAGTGTTTCTTCATCTTTCAGGATATCTCGAATTTGTATTCCTCTTCCTATGTATGAATGAGAAGAAGAATAGGGCATGGAAAGAAAGATGAGTTAAGGAAAGGAAAGTAGCTGGAGTAGACTAGAAACATTTGTAACTTGATTTCCAAAGGAGGCTCTGCTCTTGGGTGCCCTGGGAGCACCTGGAGGCCAGGTGACAGTAGCTTCCAGCAATGTTATCCCAGCACTTGCGAGTGAAGCATGTAGGCACAGAGTTGGGAAAGTTAGCACAGGGTGAGGTAGTTATCTGGTGGTTCTCAGGATTGATCTAGGATCAGGCTTTCAACAGGGGTCAGGGTAGAGTTGCAGCAGGACAATTTTGTGCCCTGGGAATATCTGACAATATCTGGATCTTCGGTTGTCACAACAGGAGTGGTGCTAATGGGTGGAGGCCAGGGATGCTGCTAAAATTTATACAATGCACAGAACAACTCTACCCTCTCCAAGCAATGAGTTGTTTGGCCCCCAAGTACCAATGGTACTGGCCTGGCAATGGAAGAGATATGTAACCTGTCTATACTGCAGCTGTTATAGGGTAGGGGATCCTGCTAGCATTTCTGTCATTTAGCTCATGATTCAAGCTCAGGGTGTTAGCATGGACAAAAAACAAATGGGCTTCTGAGGCAAGAAAAGGTTCAAGTGGAGAAAGTAGAGCCTCTGTGCCTTTCACTCAAGACCTGCCGGAAGCTTGGTCTTGTGGTGACGCATGCCTGTAATCCTCTGGGAACCTAAGCCAGAAGGATCCTAAGTTTGAACCCATCCTGAGCAACTTAGTGACTTAGTGAAACTCTGTCTCAAAATATAAAAGTTGTTGAGTATGTAGCTCAATGGAAAGGCCCTGGGATCGATCCTCAATACTTTGGGAGACAAAATAAAATTCTCCTCCCAACTCAAGAACAGCAAAAGAAAAACCTGCTGGAGAGAGAAATACTCCAGGCACCAAGGACTCCTGACTGTTAAGGTGGCTGTGAGACAAGGGTCTGAGCTTCTCTTGGCATCTACATTTTCCATGTCTACCTCGCCAAAGTGTTAAGATGTAGCCAGGATAAGGAATGTGAAATGCTTAGTTTCTGGGCCTGAAAACAGTCAGCACTCAGTAAATGCTTGTTTTAGTGGCATTGGTATGGTTCTCATCCTCCTGGGGATCTCCCTAGCACCCACCTGCCATCCTTCCACTACCCATGTACAGCCTAAAGATAGCACGGCATGAGACACTGGCCAGTGAGGAGCTTGCTGATCCAGACCCCTACAAGGCCGTTTGGACCCAGAGGCAGTGCTCTGGCCTGGATGAAATGCCTGCTCCACACTCCATGTTCTCCGGGAGCCTCTAGCTTTTCACAAACTAGCTTGAATCATCCAGTGCCTCTGCTCCCTCCTGCCTCCAACTCCACAGCAAACCATCCTCTCCCATCCTGGCCCTCTTGTCCCCAGTCAGTTCCTTTCCATTTGAGGGTTGACTTTCCCTGTACAGCTCCTTGTCTGGCTCAACATGGCTGACAATTTCTTCTTAAAGGAATGTAGGCAAGCCAGAGACTTCTCCATTGGTAGCCCAGGGTCACTGCTCTTTGCCCAGAAGCAGTTGGAGGTGCGGGAGGACCTGAACTCAGGTGCTGGAGGACCTAAACCTCCAGTTTAAGGGAGTAGGAGGGCTGGGGAGGGGCTTCTCTCATTTTCGAAAGTGCTGGTCTTGTCCTGTTCCAAACTGGGCTCCAGCCGCACTCCTCCTTCCTCAGGGCACCAGCTCCATCCTTTCTGACTCTCAGAGCTGCTCACTTCTTTGTGATACTGAGCATTAGGGTATGACACTGAATCACCGTCTCACTGTTGAATGGCACGGGGTACTCTAGACGCCTTTGGTCCTAACCTGACTTGGATGCCATTTTGCTGCTTATTTCAAGTCATTCTTTAACACACTCCCCTGCCCTTACACACAACTATCTGCCAAGGAGAAGGGGCCAGACAGGGAATGGAGAGTGTTTTTGCCTAGATAGCCTGCGATATACCACCCAGGCGACCCGGCTGCTAGAGAGGGCATAAGGGGCAGGACCATGTGACTCAGCTCACACCCGTAGGGGAGCTTGGGGCCCAAAGTGTAAGAGGCAGTGGCGATACCAGACAGTTTCTTCATTGGATTCCTGAGGAAGAAATGTGAAACAGGGCCTGAGGACCAAAAAGTACATTTTGTGTGAAATGTGGTTCTTCTTGTTCCTCTCCTGAGAAGATTAGAAGCTGGGGGTGGGGGCCAAGGCACTGAGAATGCATGAGGCTGGCTCCTAGGGAGGGAGTTTAAAGATGATTGAGAGACCACAGAGCTGGCTTGGGGGTGTGTGTGGGGGTTCCCATCTGGTCTTTCACCATTAATCTTCTGCTGCTGAGAATGTGGCACTACAGGTTTGCTGGAGAGGAAAATGCTGCCCTGGCCAAGCTCTGCATACTTTCCCAGGTGACTGAGAGCTGAGGGGCAGAAGTGCAGAGTGGCCACAGCCGCCCACATGCTATCAAAGGCTCAGCTCTTGGCTCTGTGTCCCAGGTAACTCCTGGACAGTCTCCAGGAGATTCTGTGGGTCTGACCGTGGGCTTTGGTCCCTGGTCCGGCTGGAATTCCTTCAGGCACTGTGTCCTATCTTGGGGCTGAACCCCAGCCCCTTGCACTCCATCAGGGCTAGGGGTTCTGAAATCTCTGTTCCCAGCCTTTGAGGAGCCTTGCCCGAACTTCACTGTCCCCTTATTCCCAGATCTCTCCCCACAGCCTGAAGGTCTACAACAGGAACCACTTGTAGGCCAATGCAATTAGTCTTGCTTTTGGATTAAGCAATAGTGATTCTGCTTCTCATTCAGACATTGCACAAACCGCAGAGAAATTGTGGTTTGGAATTATTTCCTGTACACTTCCTCTAGCTTCTAACTCAGTGTGATGATCAGATATGTAAATGAAAAGCCTTCCTTATCATAGGTCCCGCCAATGCAGGGCGTTGCAGTCACTTCAGGAGCTGGAAGGCCCAGCCCGTGGCCAGTTCCTCTGGTTGTTTAACCTTGGAAAGAATACTTTTGGTTTGGTGTACCACTCCTGGACACTTTGTTTTCTTACTGTTCAAAATGCTAATTATGCTCCTATTTTACATGGTCCTTCAAACTTGAGCTAACTAAAATAAACTCTTCTTTCCAGAGCACTAAAGAATGCATGGTTTGATACACACTTTACTATTTTTGAGACAATGAGACTGTAATTAAATCATCGCAGTGTACCACTCTGAGCGCACTCCTGTGCTTTCTTGCTCCCATGCGTGGAGGGTTAGGGGGGAGGCAGAAGGTGGCAAGATGGATGAGGATCACATTCTCTCGGGAGAAGTTTCTCCTCTGGCTCGGGTACCCTGGAAGCCCCTGCGACCCTCTGCCAAACATCCCACACAGGGTCACTGTCCAGTCCCACCCAATTCATCTCTCCACTCCCAGAGATTAGCCCAGAGCCTGGCTCCCAACAGGTGCCAGGGTCCACTGACTCTCAGAGCGCTCACCCTGCATGCTTGGTGAGGAGGGGTTGATTTGATCTGCTCTCTTACTCTTGCTTGGAACCCAAGGCACACGCTATTGTATCCAGCTTCACTTGTCTCTTTGGCAGAGCCCTTAGGGGTCACTTTCCTAATTCCTGTCAGTCTTGAAAGCCATCCTTAGAGTCACATAGCCTACATTAGGGAGCCTGCATCTCTCCACAGAAACTGCTACCTGCACAGCATCTGACCCCCAGCTCCCTGAGGAATCTCCCCCCGCTGGCAACCTTCTCTTGAAGGATTACATGCCCAGACTGCATGACCCTGAATTCTAGGGGATTTACTTCCTTACAGGCATTCATTTATCTGCCTCCCAAGAATTTGATTCCAGCTGCCATGTGCAGCCCATGCAATGGACTTCTACTGGGTAGTCCAATATGGACGGGACACCCACACAATAGCCACTCACACTTTGACAAAGACATGTGGTGTTGTTACTCTTGTTGGGATTTGTTTTGTACTTTTCTTCTTGGGGAGGAGAGACACAGCAGGGAGACCCTCCATCCCTCTTCCTCTCTGCTCTGGACTCCAACTTGCTCTCCTATCTGGACACCCAGGTCCACCATCTTACACAACTCCACAGCTTAGCTGTCCATTTCTTTCACTTGTCCTTCACCTTCTCCTGTGCTCCAGATCACCTTGGCGCCCATAGAGACTTGTTCTCACCATCCTGCCCAGTTGTTTTTAAATCCTAAATTTCAATATTTCTTTCTCTGACTACAGCCACTCATCCTTCTGTCTTGCTTATTTTCTCACTTACCCAGGGGTTCCAAAGACCTCTGGTCTTTGTCTCTCCATTTCCCTCTGCATATCTTCGTACTTCTGGTTTCTTACCCATCCTTTTGCAGCCTAGACCTGATGTAGCCAGTACAATCACTGCCTTCAGTCCCTCGCCTATGTAACCTTCTGTAGTACCTCCCTACAAGCACCCCTGCCCCCTGTCTCCTAGCTCTTCACCTACTCTGCCTCAGATGCTATTACTGAAAAGAATCCTGTTGCTGTGCCTTTTTAAAATTTATTTATTTATTTATTTGGTACAGGGTCTTGCTGCACAGCTCAGACTCATAATGATTCTCCTATCTCAGCCTCTCCAGAGCTGGCATTACAGATGTGCACCACCACACCAATTTCAGGGCACAGCACAGCGTACCCAGGGTTCTGGGCCAGAAATGGCATGCAGTACCAGGGATCAAACCTGGGTCCTTGAGCTTGCCAGGCAGGCTCTTAGGCTGCTGAGCTATCTCCCTGGCCCTCAATGTGTATTTTATGTCATGCTAAACATGTGTTCTTTGCTCCCCAGTGCCCCTCAGTGATATTCAGTGTTGCTGGGATGTTTCTGGTTAGCTCTTTCCCTGGGACTCTTCACCTTTGCCACACTCTGCAAACTCCTAGACCTCCATCTAGCTGGACAATTCCTAGGGCACCACGTCTCTTATTATTCTTCCTCCTACCTCTTGATTTACAGGGGATGGGACCCTTCTTACTCTTCTGGCCAGCTTTCTACCTATGAGATTGCGGCTTCACCAAGGAGATCATTGGCTGCCTTTGTAGCCCATCCTTTCCAGCCTCCCCTAGGATCTTTCCCCCACAGAATCTCCCCATCCTTCCTACGTCATCAACCTCTGGGGACTGAGACAAGGGAGAGCAAGTGGAGGTTGAAAACACTGAAGCCTAGCTTACCTGCAATCTTCTCAGGGTGACTCCGCAGAGTGTCCATGAGCTGGAACAAGGTACGGAGGTCCGTCCAAACCCTGCCAAGGTGCTGGCTCTCTGGAGCATCTATGAGGAGTTCCTGAAAATCTCGAAACACCTTTGCCAAGCTAAGAAAAATAAGCCCCATCAATAAAAAGCTGTCGTTTTTGTAGCATCATCATTATCATCATCATTGCTGGCAAGGTAGCTCATCAATCTAAGTGCCTACCTGGCAAGCAAAGGGACCCAGGTTTGATCCCATGTACCATGCAGTCTTGAGCCCCCAGCACACTGTGCACTGGTGATGCACACCTTAATTACGGTGCTGGGAAGACTGAAACAGGAGGACCACTATGAGTCTGAGCTGCACAGTGAGACTCTGTACCAAATAAACAAAAGATTTTTTAAAATAATAACACCTTGTGATATTTTTTATAACAGTGTGCTTGAATCAGTTATTACATTACATGTTTTATAGTACTATCACTGCAAAAAGAAGCTTTTAAAAAACTTCCTTGCTCATGTAGGACAGAGTTAATTTGTCCAATGTTAGTTTGGACAGGGTTGGGTCACCTGGCAACCTCAGGCTATCTGTGTCTCTGCCCTGAGAAGTCTAAACAGGATGATGATGTTGATACACATTGAAGGCTCTTCTCAGCCTCCACCCCCTGCTGAAACTTACCATTCCAATCATTCATGGGGGGGGGGTGCTTCGCTGGTCATATTTTATCAATAAGGTCTTCCCTGCATGTGAGTACTCATACACACACACACATACACATACACACACACACACACACACACACACACACACACACACCCCTTTGTCAAGGCTCATTGGATAGAAAACAGCAGGGCAATCACATGTGTTCCTAGAAACCTACACAGGATTCAGAGGCACCTTTGTGACTACTTAAGCAAAATGCTATGAACAGGGTGATCTATGAGGCCAGGCCTTTGGGAAGTAAGGGAGAGGGGTAAACCACATGCATGTGGAGAGAGGGGGAAAGGCTGGACCATGAGGGCACAGCTCTGGATGGTCCTCTGCTCTGTCCCTCTTCTGCTGAGGCTGCCCCTGGCTCAGTGAGAATGTTTAGTGGTGGCAAGCTTACAGCACAGATGGTGTTACACTAAAAGCTTTAGATGATTTGCCACCATTGGTCTAAATCATGTATTCATATCAAATACATATCAATCATGTACTTGCTCTCAGTCCTAAGGCTTACACTTGTTGAAATGGGTTTCTGTGCCTTACAAACAAAAACATCCTGAATAGGCAGATATTTTGCCCATAGGTGTAAGTGAAACGTGAACCATACTGGTTCAGATGCTGAATGGAAGTTGAGCCTAGAGATCCCTTTCCCACTCTTGATGCCTGTCCAGCTGCAGCTCTTGCTAGCCTCCTTGATGTGATTCCAGGGCTCTCTGCTCCCACTGTATATGCCCCAAGGAGTCTCTGGATGCTTCTTTTCAGGAGACCCAGAGAGTCTCAGTGTGGTCTGTAGAGTGCAGCTTCAAGCTGTGTGTGTGTGCAAAACAGTGAGAACTCAGCTAAAACATCACCTCTCTGACTTTCCTGGGGAGAAACAGTGTTCCCTGTATCTTCCTCTAATCCAGGAATGTTTCTCTCGGGATGTTTATCAACAAACAGATCATTATCTTCAGGGTATTTATACAGACCATGCAGTCTCTGGCACAACTCTGTCACTGGCAAGCAAAAGCAGTCATAATCTATTCCTAGAGGACAGAGGCACCTCGGAACATTAGGTTGACCTATGAAAAAAACCTTTTTAAAATGCAAGTTTATCATGGAAGAATTATATTTAGCTTCTCTTGAAAAAAAAAAAAAAAAACAACTGAAAGTCACCAAATGCTTCCTTGTTCATCTGATATGTATGGGGTAAACGCACTCCTCAATGAACCCTCGTTGACTCAGGGTCAGCACAGGGCGCTGCCTTTATCCCAGAGGCTCTGACTGCTGGGCACACTCAGCTCCTGCCCTCCCACTACTGAGGAAATTCCAAAGGGGTGCTCTCTTCCTCTGTGATGTAACTTGAAATCCAACACCAAGCCAGAGGTCACTAACTTGGAATACACAAGCTCCCTAACATCACATGTACAATGCAGAGACGCGTGTGAGGGTCCATTTTTCTCAGGAGAAGGCTCATCCATTTTCCTCAGCTTCTTGCAAGAGTCTTCAGCCCCACAGCTAAGAATCACTGCTCTCAAGCCATATTCCAAGATCTTGCCTCTCAAGGGCTCCCGCAGCAGTTATAAAAAGGATTTAGAGTCCCTCATTTTCTCCCAAGAAGTAAACTCCACCTTACAAACTTGGTTTCATTTATCTTCAGCACACTCCCTGGCATTTTTCTTACCCCTTAGAGTGGCCAAGAAAGCTTTTAAAGGAAGAGAGCTCTGTCTGGGTTGATCAGTGAGAGGGTGAGGGGACTGAGTCCTTTTCATGCAGTAACTTCATCCAGACCAAGATCACATCTCTGAAAATGGAGGACCAAGAAATTGTGCCACGTGGACTTAGTTTGAGGCTTTCTGCCCAAGTGTCCTGCCAGTTGCTAGCCTGTGCCTAAGATGATGCTTGCTCCTCCCCTTCTTAGAGGGTTAGCACAGCAAAAAAAAGGCCCTCCCGCAGGCTGCGCACTGTGTGTGCCTGCACGTACGTGCACCGGGGAGCACAAGGAGGCTGGAAGGGTGTGCGGCTTCCTCTGCACACAGGACGCTCAGTACTTACATGGAGTTGTTATAGTTTGACACAATTCCAGGAGATTCTCCTGGGGTGGGGCTTTGAAAGCAAGGATTGTTCACGTTGCAGAAAATCCCCTGGAGCCACGGCAACACTCCTGCAGAGGGCATGGCCTTGTTAGGAAAATGGCCTTTAAAACAGGAAGAGAAGAGGGAGTTAGTCACCAGACCAAGCTGACAGGGCTCAGGCCAAGGGAGTGGGTGGACCTCAGGAACTCACTGTTTCAGAACAGCAGCCTCTATTGTGGATGGGACAAGTGTTCTAGGAGAGGCAGAGACACAAGTGTGAGGAGAGCGCTGCTCACTGTGTGGTAACAACCGCACAGAAGGATGTGAGGCGAAGCTCCAGGAGGCTGCTGAGGTGTGAGGAAAGATGTCCTGGTTTCCCTTCCATCCCTGGGTGTGCACCTTCCCCCAAGAGCAGCAGAACTGCTGGGGATAGGAGTTGGGGTGGGTGCAAAAGAAAGAAGCACCTGTTCACTGGATAGGAGGCTGACTGAGAAATGGAAACTGGAAGCCCATGGATGGTCAATAAGGTAAAGACCAACCACAGAGCTGGAGCAACTTTCCTAACCTCCAGGCCTCCATGGGGGCTGCCGAGGAGGCAGGGGTAAGGGGGATGCGGGCTTTCCAAGAAAGCCACAGCTCCAAGAGCCACGGTAGGGCTTCTTTTGGTCCCCAGAGGCCTTTGGGATCCAACAGATGGTCTCTCATGGGTACGGCTGCAAGGCACTCGTTTTCCTATTTCCTGAAGTACCTAAATCAGCCTCTGTTGAAAAATAGGACTAGGCTGATGTATTTAACCAAAATCATCTATAATCTGTTCTTTTTTTTTTTTTGCCAAGAGGACAGTATCTGTTTTTTATTTTATTTTGTTGAGAAGCAAATAGCAATAAGGCAGTTTCAAAACTGATTAATAGGACAGTTTCAATAATCAATACATTGTACATTATTATTTTCTTAGTGGTTATATATAGTACAAGAAGCAGACAGGATATTCTGTCCAAACGCTATTAGTACAAATCTTTCTACTCATTGAATTAAGCGAGAGTAGCTGTATATCTATCCTGATTATTGTGTATATATAAATACAAAGTGGACCTTCCTTTGTATCCCCGTTTTTGTTTAGTCCTGTCAAATATGGATATTCCTTTGGCATCTAAATACTATAGGTGCGTGAATTCAGCAAAACAATCCAACATAGTCCAGCAGTCCACAATAGTAATGGGTTATCCACAGGAGTTGTTGACTCTCTAGTCAACATTTTACATTTTACAGCTCAGCATATTAATATGGCTTTACTTTATATATCTCATTTTTTATTCTGTTTTTAAAAGGTGAGAGTTTAGGTATAAACAAACAAACAACCCATGAAATGAAAACAAACAAAAGGCTATTGTGCATTTCTTCAGCACCACAGCAAGTACTATAATGTATAGGGATCAACGTCAGCGTCTGCACAGTGCTGATGGGTCTCCGGCATGCTGCAGCCATGGAACGGTGACAAAGCAGGTTGGCTCCCTGCACACCCCACCCCACCCCCGTCCTTTCTTCTGAAGGATCTGAAGGACTGGCAGTGTCTGCTGGGGCTGGGCCAGGCTCCCCCATGCTCACATTCATGCTGGCTGTAGAGCGGGTTGGCATTCCTTAGCCAGATCAAGACCAGAAACAAAGACAAAGGCCACATAAGTTCCACCACAAAGCGAATCTGGAGAAATAAAACAAGAAGAGAAAGACCAGTCATGCTAGCAGGTTATGGTAGGCAGCGTACCAGAACAGACACCCTCCCTCCCGAGCTCTCTTGACTCATGGGGTGGTGTAGTCCTGTGCTGCGTAACATTTTCACCAACCATGGGCCGCATATAATACTGTAGTTCCGCAGACTATAGTGGAGCTGAAAAGCTCCTGTGAACATTTGTGATATTAAGACATAATCCACTACTCATTTTTTCTGGTGATGCTGGTGCAAATTCACCAACTGTGCTGCCTAAAAATGTAGCATGTGAAATTATTTGCAGCACACTGTGTTTGGTAATGACAATAAATGTCTATGATACTTACTGGTTTATGTATTTACTATACTATACTTTTTATTAATACATGTTTCTAGTACATGTCTGTATCCTTTGTGGGCAATTTGTACACGTACATAATGTATCCCAGTACCTTTTCCATCCCCTTTCCATTCCTTCGCGCTCATCCTCTCCCTCCTTTCTTTATAGTATCTAATGCTTCCATTTTTTTTGTGTGGAGTTAGTACATGCACATCACACATTTTACTTCCATTCGTCCTCACATACCCTCTCCTACCTCCCTCCTCCCTCAACTCCTCCTCTCTATCTTTCTCTATTTTTGGGGGCAGGGACAGGTTCTCACTACACAGTTCAGGCTGACACTGAACTCACTACGTAGCCCAGCTGGTCTTAGGTGCTCCTCCTGCCTCAGCCTCCTGAGTGCTAGGATTATAGGTGTGTGTCACCATACCCAGCTGCCCTGCATCTTGATTCTCCCTCCCCTTTGAGAAAGATCTAGTTCCCTGCTTCCTGTTAGCTATGTTTTATTTTGTTCCTTATGCTTTGGCTTTCTCATATAAGAGAAACCACGTGATATTTAAGCTTTGTGGCTGATTTATTTCACTTAATGTGGTAATGAGAGGGGATACCAGGAATCCAATTCAGGGCCTCACACTTGCCAGGCAGGTACTGCACCACTGAGAGAAATCCCCAGCAACAGCGTAGTCTTAATCACATCCACTTTCCTACAAATGACTCAACTTTATCTTTCTTTTCGGCACAGTGGCACTTCACTGTACATAACACCGCATTTGCTTTATCTATTCATCCACTGACATACAGGACATACAGGCTGCTTCCAGGATTCCCACACCTGGGAATGCGTGGATCAGTGTAATGAGATGTCCTTAAATCCCTCGGAGGGGAGCAACGGGGTCAGACGGAATCTTGAGCTTCCCCTTCGGAGGACTCTCCTCACTGATTTCTGCACGGTCTCTGTATCATTCGTTATGTGGAGTGCACACCTTCTGCTTACAAAGCACAAGTGTGGTTGTTGCCTGGTGGGCTGTGTCCCACCAGCAGCAGCCCTGTGTGCCCCGCTCCTCTCATGGCTCTCAAGTGCACCATTTTCTATTGTGTTGCTTTGTTCTTCATGGCTCTGGGTGCAACAGGCTGTGCATACACCTGTGCCCACCCCTGTGTGACACATGGGCACATGCACACACACACACACACACACACACACAGGGAGTGACTGAAAAATATGGTGACTGTTTGCATTTTAAAACATCATTACAGTGAAAGAAACATTGTCAAGACTTATGGAACATGCATGTTCAAAGCAAGGGAGGGTACTTTAAGTAATTTGAGAACAATGGCAATTGGTCCTGTAATTTAAAAAATTTTAACATTGACCATCTCTTTTGCACATAACACACACACACACACACACACACACCCCATACAACCATACAGCCTAGCAACTTAGAAGGTTATATCACTTAGGTTTGTGTTAAGTAGACTCTCTGATGTTCACACAATGACAAAACCACCTAACAAGGCATGTCCTGCAACATGTTCCATTGTTAAGCAATGCATGTCTGTATTTATCTACAGAATGTTCTTCTTGGGCACTCCCCCTCCAATTTGTTGTACTAATCCATTTTGTGGCCATTTGGGTTCTACACTGCCTCTATTTTAGAAAACTGAATTACCACAAGACATTCATATGGGATCACAGCGATTATGGGCTTGGTGCTCTGCAGATGTCACTGTGCACATAAATGCAGACTCTGTCTCAGCAGGGCCCCACCAGACCTCGCATGTCGAACAAGTTCTAAAGTAAAGTTGGTGCTGCAGATAATAAAGGTCATGCAGCCCCTCATTCTGGAGATGAAGAAAGCACCTCATAAAAGGCAAGTGATCTGTTCAGTGTCACATCAGCTGTAACACAGTAAGAAGCAAACCCTAGCCTTCTAGGAGCACTACTTTCTGCATTTGCCATTACCTTGGCTTCTAGTGCTCGATAGACCTTTTATGTGGTCAGTGAATGACTGACTGACTAACTGATTGGATGAATGAATGAATGCATGCATGAATGAATGAATGAATGAATGAATGAATGAATGAATGAACGAATGAAGAAACAAATGAGCCACTGGGACCAAATAAATGACTCTGTGAAAAGCTGTGACCCACTGCAAAGTCATAGAAATCTAGTTTTCCAACATTTTTTCCCACTAACATTTCTATTGCTTAAGGAAAACAGAGCAAGGCTGGAGGTGGTGGTGAATGCCTGTAACCCTAGCCCTCAGGAGGC
Source organism: Ctenomys sociabilis (assembly GCA_004027165.1). Lineage (NCBI taxonomy): Eukaryota > Metazoa > Chordata > Mammalia > Rodentia > Ctenomyidae > Ctenomys > Ctenomys sociabilis. Next base: position 27,167 of record PVKA01010936.1, on the reverse strand, counting down.
TGAGACAGGAGGATTGCTGAAGTTCAAGGCCAGCCCAGGCTACAAAGTTAGTTTTAAGGTCAGCCTGAACTGCACAGTGAAACCCTGTCTCAAAAAAAAAAAAAAAAAAAAAAAAAAAAAAAAAAAAAACAGGGCTGCTGTCTTGGCTTTTTATCCTGGAAAAGGTCACTGAAATCAATGCATGATAGAAAGGTGGTATTTGCAATTCACATTCAGGCTCAACTGAGAGTTGAAGGACTCCCAATTCCAAAAGAAAATCCAGATCACACTCTGGCACTACATGCCAGAATCAAGGTCGGACATATGGAATTATGGGAGGGACATAGGGGAAGGGGACCGTGAATTAGAACTCAGTAGAGTTCTACCCACACCCTTCTCCAGAGACCTCAGAAAGGAAATGCACTAAGTCCAAAGGAGAACTCGAGCAAGCAGACAGCAATAGAGGCTTAAGTGTATACAAGAGAGTAGGGGTCTTCTCCAGGTTGTATTTTATTTAACCCTTGGTCATTTTTTTTCTTTCAAGGAAATGCAAATAAGCTCTCAGCCACGTGGTAGAGAACATAGAGGCCCTCAGGTCTGCTAGGAAACACAGACCCGTGTTTTGTAGGGGTTTTCTTTTTTTTCTCTTTCAAAGTAACCTTCTGGAAACCAAATTTAACAAATCAGAAAATAAGTAAGTGGTATGAAATGGATCATGAAAGGAAGAAAAAGTGAAAAAAGTGTAAGGATAGGTGATGATTTGCAGTTGTAATTTTTTTACAAATGTTTTATTCAAGACGTATCTAAGGAAGAAGCATAGGCCCAAGTAGAAGTCCTAGAAAGGGCGGTTCTTCCTTCAGCCTCTCGCTTCTCCGGGCTCTGGGCCTCCCTGTTACATCCTGGCTCTAAAACACAAAGCAGCAGCCCCCACGGACTGCGCTCCTTCTTGTCTCTCCTGCTGCAGGGCCAGGGCTGCCGCGCCCACCTAGGTGGTGGCTTCCAGGGCCTGCAGCCTGAAGAGCTTTCCCATCCAGCCTCCACTGTGACTCTAGCACCCGTGGCAGGACTCTTAACGAATATTTGTGGAATGAGTGAAACTGTCAAAACTGGTCCAGGAGGCTTCTCAGGGAAACTGGAAGTGGCACGGGGTCCAGGTTCTCAACAGCCCGAAAATTTAACAACTACACCCCAAATTCATGGAGAGTGCCTTCCATTCTGGATCCTCCCTTCAGTGGGTAAACTGGGGAACAGGTTCAGCCAGCTGGCAACGTGACAGGGGCAAGTGATGAAGCTGGAAGCCGAGCCCAGTGTCTTCACCTCAGAAATGAGACAACCGGTCCGGATTCTTCCTGTGTGACTCCTCCGGAGACAGTGGTTTGCGTGTCGGCTTTCTGTCACGCGCGTGGCTGGCTTCTCAACGGCGGTGTCTGAGGGTGTCCTGGTATGTGAAACACTGATGCAGATTTGGGGCTGGAAGAATCCAGGTTGCAATCATTGTCAGGCTTGTTTAATCTCTGGGTCTGTTCATTGTTTTCTGTTTTGTTTTGTAGTTTTAATCTATAAAATGATGCCACTTCGTTCTGCTGTGGACACCGAGGGCTGAGGCAGATCACACTGGGGTCACAGGCTGGGGCTCTTGCCAACCTGCTTTTCTCAGCCGCATGCACTGTGCAACCTGCTCATGCCCTCTGTGCTTCAGGGCTATCTGTGACATGCAGGTGATACCGGACCTGCCTTCCAGAGAGATTTTGAGAATGAAGTGAGCTAACAATACCAAACTCACGAAGCGGTCTGGCAAAAGAAGGTGACACTCAATAAACACGAGCCATTTACTGCTACCTCATAGTTATCCTGAGGGTCACATGGGCACTGAAAGTGACAGCACATTTTGCATTTAGATAAACAAGGAAATACTGTTAAATTATCTGTAGCCTCTTAGGTTTGACCTCCATTTATCTCTGGATTCAGACCTGTGCAGCTTCCTAAGAAATGAATGATACACTGTCTCTTGCTCCATATACAAAGAGGGCACACAGGGTTTGGGGGCGGGGACCAGCTAACCTTGCCTCTGTGTCCCAAGGTGAGATTTCCAAATCCACGCTGGTACATCCTGTCCCTCTACGAAAATACTAGTCACGCTCATCAGGCACTCACTTATGCTTGCAATCCAGATACCTAGTTACACAAGGCTTTGCAATTTCCAGTCCTCCATCAGGAATGACAAGATCAGAAGCCTCCTTTCTTCCTTCACTCCCTGGTCCTACTGCTCTGCCTGTGTCCCTACTCACATCTGTGAATTAAAGCTGCTGTTTTCCGTTCCTAATCCCTGCGTCTTGCCTGGAATCACTTGGGCTTCTCAGGCTGTGCCCATGGGACATCAGGATGTTTTTCAACGCTGCTTGGTAATTCCAAAATATGCAACCCAGGCTGAGTGCCACTGGTCTAGGTAGTGGCTCATAATCTTGGGGAGGCATTTGCAGAGCAATCGCTGCTAGTGCTCTAACTGTGTGAGTGTGATTTGGGGCTGTGCCTCTTCTCCATTCACTCCCTGCACCACGGAGACTACCAGCCTTCTTCCCCCACCCTAGGGGTCTTTGCTGCAGCTTCTCCCCTCCCCCGTCCTGCTCTGCACCCTAACCCACCCTATCCTTGTCCTTGAAGCTCAGCTGTGCACAGGCGTACCCTAGGGAGAAATTCCACAGTCTAATTAAAAACATGTTTTCAGAGTGGCTGGACTGCCCTACCCCTTCCCTTTAAACATGTCTGTAACTTTAATTAAGCCCAGGCCAACCTCAGAAGGGGTCCGGGGAAATTTTTTTCCGCCAAACTGGTATTTCCTTGTTCTGCCTTTCTCTCTCCCCTCCCCTCCTCCTCTCTTTACCATTCAGTCTACATGGGGGAAGTGGGGGTTCAGCAAGGGCAGAGTTCTGCTTGTTTTAAAACTTAACCAGTCAGATTTTTCTACTCTCCTTCTCTGTTTTCAATTTAAAAGGGGGCAGCCAGGGCATGAGACGAGCTGCAGAATTCTCCCTTCTGCACCGAGAATCCAGACTGGCTCAGCCCAGCAGCAGCACAAGCACCTGGTGTACCTGGAGCTGGTGACTCAGCCTCCCCACACTGGCTGCATCCTCTTTCCTAAGCTAAGGGCCCCAGTTTGGGTCTGGAGGCTGGGAAATGATGGTCCCCTACTCTCTTAAGTCTTAAGCCTTCCCCAGTACCCAGTCTGGACATAGCGGTACCAGGAGGTGGTACCGAAGGTTGTTGGCTGTGAGTTCTCAAGAGCAAGAGGCACATCTAATGATTCTGAAAGCCTCCGTGCCAGGGACCTGGGCTGCAGCAGTGTGGGCAGATGTGTGTATGTCCTGCAGTAAGAGCCCTCTGGTCACAGGGAATGATATGCAGGCGCAGCTCTGTCTCCATACATCTCCTTCAAGAGCCCAGAACAACCCCTGTCCTGATATCCACCCATTTTTTTCCTTCTCCTCTGTAGCTGCACTGGTGATTCTGCTCAATAATTATGCGGGAGAGCCTCTTCCTGCTGGGCTCCGAATTCCATGAGGGAAGGAGCTATGACCAGTTCACCTTGGTACAGAGCAAACATGTCCCTCAGCCTGCCAGTTGCAGTATTAAGTTTTTACCTCTTGTTCTAGTGGATGATATATACTCTGGCCACTCTGTCTTGGTAACCAAGATCTTTGTGACCAGCTTATTAGGCAGGGCTGGATATTGGGCATTGTGGGGCAGTAGCCATGCCTGCCTCTGGTGTCACACATGGTTGGAAACCCAGGCCCCAACCGCCAGGCACTAACCCTCCCTGCAAACCTCTGTTGCCTCACCCACACCCAAGGGGACATTGACGTCTCTGTCTCCTGGAACCATCGTGTTAGATGAAGTAAGTGATTCAGTTCTGAGCCAGGCTCTTAGTAATATTTTTGATAAATGTTAACAGGGAAGAAAAAAGAAAAAGAGGCTGGAGAGTAGGAACATGAGGCCTCCATATTTTATCTTTGGGATTGTAAGAGGAGAATGGGAAGCTTGGTATGTGTTTTCACCTACCCTGTTCACAATAGTAAACTTCTAAAACCATGGAAAATTGAGGAATTAAAAACTTAGAAGCTGGGGCTGGGGAGATAACTCAGTAGAATAAGTGCTTGCCTAGCAAGCTTAAGAGCCCGAGTTCAATCCCCAGTTCTAAAAAAAAAAAACCTTAGAAGCTAAGTTACAGGACGAATGCATTGTATTCTTCTTATAATGAGCATTTTCCAAAGGCAGAAGCTCTAATAGGAGCTGAAAGCTTTGGAAGGAGACACAGAACCCTCTCAGAGCTTTTGGGGACTCTGAAGGACTCACTGGACACTCCTAGAAGATGTAGTGGCCATGGGAGGGAACAGTAGCGATCACTTTTGCCAGGGCATCAGGATGGCATCCAAGGATGGCCGGCCCAGACGGGGCCCAGCCAGGGGAAGTGGCCTCAGGCTGAGGCTTGCAGCCTGTGTGGCTCCATCCCAGCAGGGAGCACATTGTGGAAAAGACAGAGTTCCTGAACAGGGAACACCTGCCAATGCAAGGGAAAGGCAACAGACTCCAAGGGCACCTGAGCTAAACTTGCTGTAGAAATGGAGTTCTTTGTAATAGCCATATGCTTGCAAAGGAGTGAAGTCCTTAAACCACAGCAGCTGGAGGGCTCAGGTATATATATTTTTGAGAGCCATGAAGTGTACGTTGAAAGTGAAATGAACTATGAATTTTAGTTCCTTATAGGATGGAGGGGGAAGATAGGGAGGAGGAAAGAGAGGGCAAGGAGCGATAGGCAGAGAGAGAGAGAAAGCGAGAGAGAGCAACGGCATATTAACTGTCCCTTGGCATCCACAGACTCCGGACATCATATGGACAGGGCCTGGGTCATTTATTTGCCACTGTGTATTCAGCATCTGGCATTTCCTACTAAATGATGTTTGTTGATTGAGTGAAAAATAATGAATAGATTTAACCATGGGTCTTATTTGTAATATGTTCTTTCAAAAAAAGGCAAGCCCATGGAAGGGACTGAGCCTTTGGTTCCTGGGGGTGACAAATGACCTCATATATCACTTGAAATGACAGTGCCTGAGAGAGGGCTGCAGCTTGGGGTGTCCCCCAGGCAAGCAAGTTCTAACTTGGCCTTCTCCCTTGAGCCTTCCCTTCCGTGCCAGCCACCCACAGGCCTCTGACCCATCCATGTGCTCAGAGGAGTGCCCCCTTGCTGCTCCCTTTCCTGCTGCTTCTTAAATCAGTGTCTCTGGGTTTCAAACTCAGCAGCCAAGGTAGGGTCTGGGTCTAAGACCTCCTCAGAGATCCTGGGCAGCCTCCTCACAAACCCTCACTTCAGCTCTTTGTTTTGTCTTAATAATTCTTTTTTCTTCCTTGAGTTTCTTCCAGCCCTGGGGTGGTAAACAAGTCCTATGAGTCCACCACCAGGGTGCCTTGGTGTTTTCTGTCACCCGCTCAGCTGATAAGCTTCATGCTTCACTAACACCTTTCTATATTTAGTTCTCTCTGAGTGGACACTGCTTCAGGGCTTGGGATCCTGTGCTCTGCCTGCCAGCTGGCACTCACAGCACTCCTGATAGCCTGGAAAATCCCTACACTGAACCATCCCAAACTGAGGCTTGGGACAAATGCCATTCTGCTCTTGGCTGTAGCTGGTCTCCCTGTCTTCCTCCCAGTCTGTTTTTCCATCTTTCCAATCTCAGCCCTCCCTGGCCCTCAGCCCTGTCCCTTTTCTTCACCCATGCTCTAAATCCCCCCTCCTTCTCCTCAAGCCATCTGCTGCCTGCAGGACCCTGTAGCAAAGCACATTGTTTCTTTACAGTTATATACTCAGTCCTTAACCCTCCTAGAAAAATGATACAAAGGCCAATTGTATTTCTATTACTTTTGGGGCACCCTGACCTCCTATGGCTCTCACTTGCATTTCTAGAGGACACCTGACCTCTGCTATTTTATATTGCTCTGGATCCCAAAACATATTTCGCATTTCCCCAGCCATTGTAGAAGCTGGGCCAAGAGGGAATCTGGGTCTTCTGTCTTTAGGCCCCTACTTCAGCCTAGCCCAGTGTTTGTTTGTGGAAGAGGCTCAGGAAATGTCTGTGTAAAGCATCGCGCTTACCAAATCAAAGAGGCCATCAGTTCTAGGATGCGCCACAAAGAAAGAAAAAAATACATCTGGTTCAACTACGACTCGATTGTTAGCTGCATTCCAATTTCAAATACTTTACAATGTGAGATCACAGGGCAGGTGAGATAGTTCGGCAGACTAAGCACCTGCTTAGGCAAGCTCAGGAACTGAGTTCGATCCCTGGCACCATATACCGTGCTGGTGCTGCCCTGGGCACACTGAGCCGACCACCAAGACTGAGCATGGTGGCACACACCTGTAACCACAGTGCAGGGGAGACAGAAAATAGGAGGATTGCTAGGAGGCCAAGCTGTGTAGTGGGATTCTGTACTAATAAATAAATAACAAATAAAACGTGAGAACACAGAATACCTCCCAGAACACTGAAGCAGCTACCAAGGGGAAGTATTTTAGAATACTTCAAAGAGAAAACAGTCTGAGATTTGAGGAGGTAGAGATAAAGGTTTCGCAATGAGGAGCGAACGGAAGCTCCTTGGCCAGCTTTGAGTTTGCTCTTCAGAGGTCAGGGTTCCCCTCACTGCATAGTGTGGGTGACCAGGCACATGAGTGGCTGGGATGGACAGAGGGCCTGGTAAGGAGTGCACTCACAGGAAAGCAGGCAGACTATGATGTGGCCAAGAAAAGCATGTCGTCCTATGCAGGGCACTTGTCAGAATGGCTCACAGAGAGGCCAGACTGTTAACACTGCTTCAGAGTAGAACAGAAACAGCCGGCAACTCCTCACAGCCCTCCCCTGCCCTAGCTCTGCCTCATGCTCTCCACCTGCTGTCCTCTGCACCCCTTTGGCCTAGCCTACAGGCAGCAACCATTACCTTTTGTCTTTTCCGCAGGGTCCAGTTCTTCCAGAGCAAAAGCTGTGTCTGTCTGGCAAAGCCCATGGCAGTGGTCACAGCAGGGCTAGGGGTTCACCCAGAGCTAAGGTGCGTAGATAGCAAGCGACATAAATGTCACTCAGAGCACCTCTGGCTCAGGCTGCTGTGTCCTTCTCTTGGTGATTAGAGGCTAGTTTTCCCCTCCAAACATAATCCCTTTTAATTACACATAAGCCCTTTGTCAGGGAGAGGAGGCAGACACTGTGTTGGCTGCTTTTCAGAAAGAAAAATGAGCCCCATAAGATCCAAATGACTGAGCACTAAGGAAACCAAGGTGGGGGCTTTGCATAGGAAACTGAAAGCTCAAGGAGCTTTCCCCCCAGAGTGGATCCTGGGGTTTCTGAGATCATCCACACCTTTGGATGTCTAGGGTTTGACTGCTCCCTGCAAGTACCATCGATTCACTTACTGTGATGAAAGCAGTTAGTTCCCTTCTTTCATAGCTCTTTCTATTGTTCTAGAGTGACTCTAGGCCAGCTGATCAATGAGTCACAGCTGCCTGAAGCTTTGTTGAAAAACCACTGGGGGATGGCATGGAGAGCTGGGGAGCTACTGGAACACCCTCTGCTCAGCAAGGCCATCTACAGTCTATTAGCAATGTCTGCCGCTGGCTTGGGCATGAGGAACAGTGCCAGGTAGGTTAGTTATTGTCATTCTAGCTCAGCAGGCTTGTGTTGCTGAGTAGATTCTTTATCATGTGATCAATCTGTGATTCCAAGAGATGATGCTTCACTGCGAAACCTTTATCTCTACCTCCTCAAATCTCAGACTGTTTTCTTTGAAGTATTCTAAAACCCTTGTGACTTCAGTGAGGCAGGAGGAGAACTGTAGAGTAGGGTTGGCTAGAATTCATGGTCTGGTTACAAATATGACACGTAACTTGGACAACTTCAGGAGTGGTGCTGAAAGGCAAGAGGGCCATTAGCATGCGTTTGGCAGACCTTCCAAGAAGAGAGAAATAGTCTCTGCCTAGAATATTATAAAGGCTCCTTGTAGGTAGTGATATTTCAGAACGACCTTGATAAATTATAAAATAATATTTTATAGTACATTTAGGATTTACAAAGTGTTTTTGCATATCTTATCCTCACTAAAATTTAGCAAGATCGATATCTGCTATGCTTTACAGATGCTGAAGCTGATGCCTAACAAGATGAAGCACTTTGCCCTGGATCTCCTGGTAGCAGTGCGAAGACCAGGAGACAAGGAGAGCTTGTCCTACCCAGGAAGAACACAAGCTGTGTGGCATGGCTGGTGCGAAGGGTGTGGGAAGGTGTTGGAAGAGAAGACTAGAAAGGCAGAAAGACCAGACGGAAGAGAACTGATGATAAAGATGGATTCAGCTGAGATTCACCCAGTATGAATGCTCTATGAATGACACACAAGTGAGAGGCACCATGAACAGAAGCAAGCTTTGTGGAAAACCAGTCAAGACTTGCTGTGTACTAGAGAGTCCGGGTCTTAACATGAGGGAAGAGATGAAAGATTATAATTCAGTGGTGGCCAGGAGTAGTTGGTTTGCTGTGCAGCAGTGTTGGGTAGATGCGAGCCTGAGCAGTAGCAGCCTAGACAAAGAAAAGGGAAAGGATGAGAGAGGCAGGCAGGAGCGAATCGGCAGTGCTGGGCAATCGGCTGGAAGTATCTGGTGAAGACGAAGGTTAGGCCAGCTAAAACAACGGAGACTTGGTAGGAGGGAAATGAAATGAGGCACGGGTGCTCCTCACTGAGAGGAGCACCCTGGAGGAGGTCAGTGGAGGGCAGGACCCGGAGAGGCAGTGAGGAGGAAGATCAGCTACATTGAAGCTGACACCTTCAACAGCTGCTGGCAGGAGGACGCAGATAGCTGGCCACTCAGCCTGCTGGGAAAAGGACTCAAGTAGCTAGCCGCCTGGATCTGGAGTTATGAACAAACTGAGAACAGTGGCTCGTGCCTGTAGCCTCAGGACTGGGGAGGCCAAAGCAGGCGGATCATGAATTAGAGCCCTGCCTGGGCAACTTAGAAAGAGCCTATTGCAAAACAAAGGAGTGGGAACTGGAGATGTAGCTCAGTGTGGAAGCCCTAGGTTCAGTTCCCAGTAACACCACACACACACACACACACACACACACACACACACACACACACACACACACACACCCTAGAACAAGCTTCTAGGATGCAAACAAGAACTTGGGGATTGTCATTTTCATCATTTTTCAATGGTACAGTTTCGTAGTATTAAGAATATCTATTTTATGCTACTGTTCCCGCTGTCCTTCTCTAGAACTTTTTGTATTTTGTAGCACTGACTGTGCTTATATCATTAATAATAATCTTTCAGTTTTGTCCAAGTTGTCATGTTACCTTTCTCTGTTCAGGCTGCTATAACCAAATACCATGAACTGGGTATCTTACCAACAACAGAAACTTATTTCTCATAGTTCAGAAGCTTGAAAGCACAAAAATCAAGACATTGGGAGGTTTAATAATCTGTTGTGGGTCCATTTTCTGGTTCATTGGCAGTGCCTCCCATCTGTGTGCTCATATGACAGAAGATGTAAGAGCCTTCCTCAGGGTCCCTTTTTAAAGAGACTAATCTTATTCACAAGCTCTCTGCCCTTGTGACCTAATCAACCCCAAGATGCCACCTCTTAATACCATCACATGGAGGCATCTGGATTTAAACATGAATTTTGAGGAGGTACATTCAAGCCATAGCCCACATGACCAGACTTCTTTGCTTTTTAAGACCAATTTTCATTTTATGCATATGTCATTTTCTTTACCCACTGGTCCATCAATGGTCATTTGGATTGTTTATCATTTGACTTTTCTGAATACTACTGCTGTGAACATGGGCATAGAAATATTTTCTTGAGTCTTGGCTTTCAATTCTATAGGACATACATCCAGGAGTAGAATTACTGGTCATGGCATATCTATGCTTAACTTCTTGAGGAACCACTCAAAAAGGAACCATTTTCCAAGTTAGAGCCCTGCCAGCAGCACACAAGTGTTCCAGTTTCTCTGCCTCCTGGCCTGTGGTTCAGTTTTCTTTTATACCATCTATCCTAATGAGTGGAAATGATATCCACTGTGTTTTTGATTTGCATTTCCCTATTGATTAGTGATGTTGAAGTCTCTCTTTTAATATTGCAGTTATAATTAGGTATGGATTTTCCCCTGTTAGATTGCCACAGTTATGTCAAAGTACAATCTTTGTTCTGGGTACAGTAGTCCTTTCCTGTAGTCTCAAGTCTTGGGGGTGCTGAGGCATGTTGGAGCCCAACCTGAGCAGTTTAGTAATGCTGTTGAAAAGTAAAGAGCAGGGTCAGTGTGAAGGTCCTAGTGCAATTCCCAGTAAGACCACACACACACACACACACACACACACACACACACACACACACACTCCCACATAGTTGTAGGATGCAAGCCAGGACAGGACTTGGGAATCATCATACAGATGTAAGATTAAGCAAATTACTCAGTTTTCTGAACTATTTCTGAGATTACATCTAGTTAGTTAAGGAAGTGACTGATAATAGCTGTACATTTTATTTTCATAATTATCACTATTAACACTGGCTCATCAGAGTAACTCTGAAATTGACACAAATGTAGAAAAAACAGTAGTGTCAAGCGAGGACTCTGCATATGGACTAAAAATTGTGAAGTTAAGTGATGAATTTCATCAACTTATATTTATGTTTTAGGAATACAAATAAGTCAATAGAAATGGCTAGGTTTTAAAGATATTGTCCTTATTTCTGAGGATTATAAAGAAAATGCAGTGTTACAATGAAAGAGAAATTCTGTCATTTTCCTACTTATTCTCCCATCAAACACTTAGTAATAAAGAGAATTAACTTTTAGCCTTAAAAAGTTTCTATTTGAAAAAAAAAGTTTCTATTTGGAAAAAAAGTCCTGCAATAAGTAAACTGAACTTGAAATTACTATAATTTTGAAGTAGAAATAAATTTCAGAATGAAACAGAGCATCACCAGACACCAAATCTTCCAGCATCTTTATCTTCAGCCTCATAATTTCTAGAACTGTGAAAATATATTTCTATTGTTTATAAGATCCAGTTAGAGGTGTTTAGTTAAAGCAGCCTGAATGGATTAATATGACATGCTATGGCATGGGTGAAACCTTCTACCAATAGTTCCCAATCAGTTCACTTAAAATAAGCTGAGGAAAACAGTTTATTTTTTCTCTTTTGTATCTGGGATCAAACTCAGGATCTTGTGCATGCCCCGTAGGCACTTATGCCACTGAGTTATATCCCCAGCTGAAGCTGAGGAAAACAGGATTTCTCCAAAACATATTATTGGACATACTATAGTTCTTAAAAATAGTAACTATAGGAATGGAGGGAAGGTGTTATGAATTTATTCCATGAATAAAAGGGCAGTGTGTTGTCTTCATAATTTAAGATAGAGGAAAAGTATCTTGAATATTTAAATTCTGGCTTATTTCTACCAAATTCAAGATGAAATCATTGAGTATTCAAAACCTGAAAGTCTTTTGATCATCAATAGCTTAAATATTTCTTCAGCTTGTTTAGTAGCATTTAATTAAATAATATATAGCATAATAAATAAATATGGTTTCCTCTAATTATGCATAGAAAAATACATGGCTAGGTAGAAGCTGCAAGCAAGTTGGCTCCCTGGCTCACTAAGATTTGTTCTTTTCTAGGGGTGACCACAATGCCAAAGGAAGGCTTCACTGTTGACAAGACTACAGGGCCCTGCACCGGCCACAGAGTTGTGTGTGGTCATGACCTTGGCTGGGCCAATCAGAGCCCATTCATGGCATTTTTGATCAGGGGCCTGAAAGAATCACAGAAACTAGAGTCCGTGCAGGGTCAAAGTTTTCTTTCTGTACTGATCCAAAGTGCCCAGGCTGAGTAGGGGACTGGATTCTCACTTGCTTTTGCTGACCATGCCTTGGACCCTGGCTAGAGCCACACCCAAAATTGCTCTCCCTTCATCTCTCTCCCTACTAAGGCGTCCTCTCCTCACCACCCTACACCCCTGATAAGCTGCTGCCAGCACTCAGATGAGCACCTTTTCTGATTTCTACCAAAGAGTAGCACAGGTTAGTGGAGGTCCCAAAGCCACACTGCAGCGACCTTTGATGTTCAGTGCATGGGGATTGGGCACATTCAGAAGGCCTGAGGTGGAGACCATGGGTCCCACTGCCCTGGGACAGCCCTATGTCCCTGCTTTTCAATCAGTTCACTCTAAGACACTCTCATCTTTTCAGTGACACCTCCTTTGGCCTAAGTTCAAGTTTGGCCTTTGTCACTCATGATCTAAAGATTCCTGGCTGATTTTAGTTACCTTAATCACAGGGAAGAGAAGACTTGTACTAATTTGGGGATTATAAAGAAAATGCAATGACATAGGATAAAAAATATTACTCCTAGAATGAATCTGAATAAAGTGCCTGCTTTTGACCTTCAAAAGCAGATCAGCTTGAGGATGTTAAACATTTGAAAGGCATTCGTGCAAACCTTCCTGGCCTGGCACCTGGGAAGTCTTTATGAACTTATCATAAAGGAGATGGGAGGGTGGGAGATGAACACCACACAGCCCAGTAGGCAAAACTTGGCTTTGGCAGGATATAAGTATATCAGACTGTGAGCAAAGATGAGGAGGCGTGTTACCATCACAGGCACATTTTATGCATTCATTTCCAAAACTGTTCAGAGTTTTGCTAGCTGTACATTCAGAAGACACCTAAGAGCCCAGAGATTTTATATTTTCTGGGTATAACTTCAAAATGCAGAGCTTGCCAAGTAAGACTTTCAGGGGAGTCTTACGGCAGGCCATTAGCTGTTATTGCCTGAGATTCAGTGGGGTTTGGAGCCCCCAGCAGCACTGGAGTAACCTCAGGCCCAGGGCCAGACCTGAACCTTTGTGTCCAGAGCTCAACTGTGGTCATTTAGTAACCTTCATAGTCCTTGCCTTTTCTACTTGATGAAGAAAGCTGATTCCTTCAACTAAATATGTCAGGCTTTCCAAAATGTCTCTGATTAGAAGCAAGCGTCACCAAAAGACAGAGAAGAGACATTCTGGTATCATAATTTTTGAGAGTTCTTTATAGTAATATGAAGATCCATGTAACATCAGTAAGATAAATATGGGAACAATTGGTGTAGCTATACAGAAAGTGTGTGCTTCTTCGCAGCAGAAAGACACAGTCCCTGCCCTGGGGGACTCGCATTCAGGAGGTTGGAAAGTGAGATCTCCACAGCCCTGGGGCTTGTGAGCATCTGGGTGACCTTTGACTACAGGTGTGTAATTTGCCTCCTGGTGCAATCTCTCAGTAAATATGTGACTAGCAGGAGCTTCCCACTCAGCCACTACAGAGCCAAAAGTGATGTCAGCTTCCTTTCACCATTTTAAGAGAAACATCATAGTTTTGAAAACCCAGAGAAGTTTAAATCAATAATGACCCACAGTGATGTCAGTTTTTCAGTTGCCGTTCGACCTTGAGCACAGCAGAGTAGAAGGAAAATACAACTACTGAGGCAGCATTTTGCAAGGAGGGAGAAGTGTCAGAAAGAATTCTCATGGTTCGCGCCTATTCTGCCTGACATAGAAAGCTTGTGGTCAGTTGTCAGATTCCTTTAATTAAATATGTCAGAGGAGGGGAAAAACCTCTCTCTCCTCATATGGCTCCAGAGTATTTCCCCTGGCAGTGACTCAGACCAGCCTGGTTCTCTGTCTCCTTTCCATATTCATGTTGGGCCAGGGAAGGGGAACAAAGAAAAGACACAAAGCTGAGCTACAAATTCAGTGTCAATCTCATTTCCAGGTCTACCTCAGAGCGAATGCTGCATGGGCATTCTACCAAATGCAAAATTCAAAGGCAAATTCAAAGGCCTGGTAGGCAGCCTTGGGTCCACGGAGAGCTCCCCTCCTCACAGTCACCTCAAGAGTCAGCATGGATGGCAGGCAAGAGGCTTCTGTCCTTATGAATTAAGCAACTTCTGAGTCACTTTGCTCCTTTAAGAAATTATGTCAAAAGTGCTACTTCTTGATACACTTAATAAAGATTTCAGTGAATCATAGCATTGCTGAAAGTCATGGTATTTGTAACAAACTTGTGTTCACTTCTCAGACTTACCCCGTAGCTCTGTGATTGCTGGTAGGTCTAGAAACATCTGAGTTTTAAAAACTATGATGTATTTCTTGAAATGATGAAAGAAAATGCCTGTATCTAATCAGAGCTCAAGAAAATACACGAAGGATCTTTTTCTCAGTAAGTGATTGTTTTTTTTTTTTTTTCCTCTTCCTCAATTTCCATTGAAGTTGCTAGATTATATTTGGAAAAAAGAAAAACACTGGACATGTGTTTACAGAAGCCCCTCAAGCTAGAAGACTACATTGGTATTTTTGGAGGTCACATCAGGTCAACACTCAGTTCTCAAGGATGCTTTGAAAGCTGTCTGAAGTGAAAGCTGGGATGTCAGAGACAAAACAACTCTTGCCATTTAATCGCCTTAGTTATCACTAACTTTCAACCGTTAGCAGCCAAGCTGCAGCAATGGAATGGCAAACAGGGCCCAGACTGAGGGCGTAATAGCAGGGCACACATGAGGCTTACCCAGAGCCCCAAACTCTCTCTGAAAGAGTCTTGGTCTGAACTTTAAAAATACCAGCAGCAAATTCTCATTTTTCAAAGTAGAGCCTCAGGCCCTGTATAGAAGGTTGCCCATGGTTTGCGTCATCTGTATAAGTCAGAGGAAAAAAAGGCCTATTTCTTAGGAATGGGATAAGACAATCCTTTGGCTTGAGTTACCTTCCTCTGGGGTTGGAGTTTTCAACCAGAATACGTGACAGGAGCATGGGTGAAGCTGGGGAGAAAGGCTGCAGACCTCCTAGTCATTACTACTGGTGGTGAAGAGGAGATACGTCAATAGAGATGAATCAGAGATGACCTAGACTCCTGTAGGTCAAGTCTTTGTTTTCAAACAGAGCACACATCTGTCCATTCTCCCTAAAATCATTTGTCTTTCTATTTGCTACACCAGAAGACCTGGACTTGACTGTATTTAAGCAATTTTAAGTCAATTCATTTCTTTTTTCTGTTTTGATACAGATTGAACTCAGAACCTCATGCTTGCCAGGCAGGCTCTGTGCTAATCCCTAGCCCTAGTCAATTCATTTTTCAGACTTACTTGACTCTTAATCATCTGAGAATTCAAAGGTTTATAACTTTGGTTAATATTTCTCCAGAACACCTTAGAGCAAAGAACTATTAAAGTGTATATTTCATGTTCCTCTTAAAATCACCTCAAGTTCCCCTACCAGTCAGCAAACCGTTCTTGGGAAAATATTTCTTTACATGGCCACATATATCAAGAAAGGATAGATTGTTATAGCAGGAGTTAAGAGTTAGTTTTCTTTTCTTATACTTCTTTTTTTAAGGAAGGACAGGTTTATTCAGCTCACAGTTACTGGAGGTTTCAGTCCATACTTGGCTGGTTCCAAGGCAGAGTGGCATAGGGCATAGGGCATCATTAGTTCAGGGGGCAGCAAAGAGCACGAGGAGCCAAGGGAGGAGTAGCAGCGACAAATGGCAACAGAGGGCAGTCTGTCTCTCTTATGCAACACTCAGGCTATTTGCCCCAGGCTGGGGGAAGTACTCACACCCATAATCCCAGCAGCACTCACAACTATGATCCCAGTGGACCATGAGTTAATCTCAACCTTAGAAGTCCCTGCCCCATGACTGCATGAGGCTTTGTGGGGATAACCAGACAAAAACCATAACATTCCACCCCTGGGGCCCCAAAGTCTCATGCACATCTTTTTGTACAAAAGTCATTTTAGTCCATCTCTTAAGAGTTGCTGAAGTCCGGAGCCAGGGAGATAGATCAGTAAAGTAAGCACCTGCCTAGCAAGTGCAGGGACCTGAGTTCTATTCCTGGTACTGAAAAAAAAAAGTTGCCAAAGTCCCAACAATTTCAGCATTGATGAAAAGCCCAAGTTCCAAGTCTCCTCCAAGATCCAAAGCAAATTCTCAACTGTGAGCTCCTGTACAAAAGTTACAACATTCAAAGGCACAAGACAAACATTACCATTCTAAAAAGAACACATAGCAGGATGCAAAGCATTGGGACAAACACCCAGCAGGCAAACATTATATCCTGTAGGCACGTGTGGAACATCCAAAGTAATCTGTGGCAAATTGTGAGCTCCATGTGGCTCCGCCCCTGGTACTCATGATGGTAGCTCCTATGGCTTCTCTCTTAGGCCAGCTTTGCTCTCTCCTTGCAGTTTCCCTTAGATGATCCATGTTCCTGGCTTTTCCAAACTTCTGAGGTTTCCACTAAATAGGCTTCTCACTCACAGCTTTATACTTTGCCCTCTCAGGGGCACACTAGCTAGGCTCCCAGGCCTTCTGAAATCTAGGTGGAAGCCTTCTTAACCTCAGAGCTCCTAAATTCTGAATGTGCCTAAAACTGATGCCATGTGGATGATGCCAAAAGGTGCTACCAGCTGGAGCAATAGCCAGGCTTCCTTCTCTGTTGCCTGTAGGAGTTGAGTGCCTGGATTATTTGTTTGTTTATTTATTTTTGCAGAACCGGGGATTGAACTCAGGCCCTTGAGCTTGCTGGGCAAGTGTTTATTCTGCTGAGCCATTTCCCCTGCCCTCAAGTGCCTGGATTGTTGAACACTCTGACCCTGATTCTGAAGAATAAATTCTCCATGCTGGCGCCACTCTGGAACCTGGTGTGGCCACTGCTGACACCCTGGAACACAGGGCTCCGTGGCTTTCTCCTCAAGGCAAAATCTCTCTCCCTTGCAGTTCTGAGGCTGCAAAGGGTGAAGACCTTCTGTCTCCTGTGATGCCCTCAGGCCATCCTTTCCATTCTCTCATTTCTTCTTGGCCATGGAGATCTTCTCAGCTAAGTCTGTTTTTTTTTTTTTTTTTTTTTAATAAGAAACAGAATTTTATATAAATATTTGCCCCAATTTGAAAGAAAAATAGACAAAAATATGTATACAATCTAATATACAACATTGGCATACAAATAAATATCTTGTATGATATGCGAAACACAACTTGCTAACTCACAAGTTACATGAAAAATTAACTTTGTGAAAAACACATGCTCACAAGTGTCTGAATGTCTTAATATAAGATATGGCATCAAATTCAAAACTATCCCTTGTTATATATAACACTGTGTATACACCAAAAATTTAGAACAAATGTAATGACAGAATCTCAATAATTTAAAAAATTAAGAAAATTAAGTTTTACGGCCTACATCTAATTTTATCTGTTTTGTTTTGATTTGCTTGTGGTGCTGAAGACTGACTTGGGGCTCATGCAACGCAAGAGCCCCAGCCCCAGTACTATGCCCAAAGACCAAACAAACTTACATAAATACTGACTTTCATTGAAAGTAAAAAATGCATTATATTTCTTTATTAAAAGAAACCCTGTATTGAGCTCAAACATATAAAAATATCTAATTATGCCAACTCAATATTTTTATGCTAAATACTGCAGAAACATAATTCACATACTTAAGTGACTTACTGAAAAATACAATATATGTGCCTTAGGATAAATATATCTTGGATTGTACTTTATGGAAATTATATGGAAAAATAAGCATTTTATATTAAGTAGTCCTGTAGGCTTCCACTATTTGATAAGCTTTCACAGAATTATCAGCTATGCTCATGAGTTTTCTCTCCAGCGACATATATGACAAAAAATCATCAAAACACACTTTACATACGCATGGGTTCTCTCCAGTGTGGTATTCTGTCTTTTGCAAAACATCAGGTATACTGAAACCTTTTTCCATATTGCAGTGATACATAGATTTAATGCCAAGTGTGAGATCTTTTACAACTGTTACAATTACCAGCTATGCTAAAAGCTTTGCTACTTTCTTTAGATATGTATGTTTTCTCCCATGTAACCTCTTTCATGTGTTTGAAAATTACATTATATGCTAAAGGCTTTCCACTTTGCTTATATACATAGCAATTGCTTATATAACTTGCTAACTCACAAGTTACGTAAAAACTTAACTTTGTGAAAACATATGTTCACAAGTGTCTGAATGTCTTAATATAAAATATAGCAGCGTGAGTTCATATATTTTACAATAACCTTGCATGAAAAGTGTTGCTTATTGTTTACATACATTTCTCTTTGGTATTTTAAGATGTAGTTTAAAATAATGTTTTGTATTAAAAACTTTCCCACATTGCTTACATACAGGTTTTCTATCTAGTGTGGATTCTTTCATGTTTCTGACGATCACCATGTGAGGAAAGCTTCACATTGCCTCCGTACACAGGGCTTTTCCCCAGTGTGAATTCTTTCATGTATTTTACAACTTGAGTACTAACTTTCTCTTATTGTTTACATACATTAGGTTTCTCCCCAGTGTGAAGCATTTCATATACTAAAAGCTTTCCCTCACTGCTCAGATATAGGATTTCTTTCCAGTGTGAAGTCTTTCATGCGCTTTACATGAGCCCTATGTGCTGAAATATTTCCTACATTGTTGACATACATAGGGTTTCTCCCTGGTGTGAAGGCTTTCATGTGCTTTACATGAACCTTTTGTAGTAAAAGCTTTCCTGCACTGCTTACATATATAGGGTTTCTCCGCAGTGTGAAGCCTTTCATGAGCTTTACAAGAACTTTGTCTACTAAAAGCTTTCCCACATTGATAACACACATAGGGTTTCTCCCCTATGTGAATCCTTTCATGGCTGTTATAATGTTCTTGTGTACTAAAACCTCTCCCATACTGCTTACAGATACAGGGTTTCTCCCCTGTGTGAAGTCTTTCATGTACTTTACATGAACCTTGAGTACTAAAAGATTTACCCCACTACTTACAGACATAAGGTTTTTCCCCAGTGTGAAGGCTTTCATGTATTTTATATGAACTTTGT
Source organism: Ctenomys sociabilis (assembly GCA_004027165.1). Classification (NCBI taxonomy): domain Eukaryota; kingdom Metazoa; phylum Chordata; class Mammalia; order Rodentia; family Ctenomyidae; genus Ctenomys; species Ctenomys sociabilis. The sequence continues at coordinate 8,204 of PVKA01010936.1, read as the reverse complement.
CTACTAAAAGCTTTCCCACATTGCTTATATACATAGGATTTCTCTCCAGTGTGAAGCCTTTCATGGGTGTTACAATATTGTTGTGTGTACTGAAAGCTTTCCAACATAGTTTATATACATAGAGCTTCTCTGAAGTATGAAGCCTTCTATGTACTTTACATGAACTCTGTGTGCTAAAAACTTTCCCACAGTGCTAACATACATAGTTTCTCCCCAGTGTGAGGCCTTTCATGTGCTTTACATGAATGCTGTCTACTAAAAGCTTTTCCACATTGCTCATAAACATAGGGTTTCTCCCCAGTGTGAAGCCTTTCATGTATCTTACATGAACCTTTTGTAGTAAAGGTTTTCTCTCATTGCTTACAGACATAGGATTTCTTCCAAGTGTGAAGCGTTTAATGTACTTTACATGAATCTTGTCTACTAAAAGCTTTCCTACATTACTTACACACATAGGGTTTGTCCCTAATGTCAAGCCTTTCGTGTATTTTACATGAACCTTTTGTTCTAAAAGCTTTCCCACACTGCTTATAAAGGTTTTCTCTCCAGTATGAAGTCTTTCATGTATTTTACATGAACTTTTTGTTCTAAAAGTTTTCCCACATTGCTTACATGCATAGGGTTTCTCTCCAGTGTGAAATCTTTCATGTGCTTTATGAGAACCTTATACATTAAAAGCTTTCCCGCATTGCTGACATGTATCAGGGTTATCCCCAGTGTGATTTCTTTGATGAACCTGAACATCGTTGGGTACATCGGAAGCTTTCGACTTTTCCTTATATACAAAGATCTCTCTAAGCTGAATTGTTTTGCTGAAATCACAGAAATATTTTTCATATTTGTCAAATTCATAGGATTTCTCTCCAGTCTTTGTCCTTGAATCCTTCTGATACAAGTAAAAATCATTGTAGATTCTTCCATGTTCATTGTATTTATACAGCTTCTCTTCTAATCCCCAAAATTCATAGATCTTTATTATAGGGTGAGCTATGGTGGATGTATTTAATGGGTAGGTTTTCTCCACCTCTCCATTTCTTTGATTTCTGCAATCATTTTTGTGCTCTTTTTCAACTTCTTGGTGATCCCAGGCTCTACCACTGCATGGCTTTGAGGTCTCACGGAGTCCTTCCAATACATCGTGAAGCCAGTAGAAGCCCCAGAAAGTGGCAAACCAAGGCGCAGAACTCTCAGGCGCATGCTACCCGCACTTCAACGCCATGACCTCAGCTCTGTCTTTACAGTCCACAGTATTACTGGTGCTTCCTTTCTGGCCAAGCTCACAGTATTTTAAATCATCCTGCTGGGCTCCTTGCTCTTGATTTTCAGCACAAATCTAGCTAAAAGCCCCTGGTAACAGTCATGCCACAGCCCCAATATTTGGCTGCTTTGAAATCAGTCCACCATACTTAAGCTCAGTCACAGGTAAAGTCTCTGAACATGAGCAAAATGCAGACAGTCTTTTGACAAGCTATAGCACAAATGACCTGGAGTCCACCCACCAATGTAATCCTTCTTCCTAACAGAAACCTCCCCAGCCTACTTTTTACAGGTAGGCTTTCTATCAGCATTCTGGTCTTCTGAGCTCTGACCAGAATTTGCCAAACAGAACAGCCAAAGTTGTTCCAGCTTTTCACAAGTAGACAACATCTCTGAATCTTTCCTATCTCTTCCCATAAGCCATTCCCCAAGACTCGTAATCCACATGGTCAGGTTTAGTCATAACAACTTCACTTCTCTGGTACCAAATTCTGTCTCAGTTAATCTTTTCTCATTGTTGGGACAAATACCCAACACCCAAAATGAAGGAAGGAAAGGTTTATTCAGCTCACAGTTATTGGAGGTTTCAGTCCATTCTTGGCAGAGTGGCACATAGCAGAGAGCAGCAGTTCATGGTGGAGACAAAGAGCAAGAGGAGCCAAGGGAGGAGCAGCAGCAACAATGGCAACAGAGAGGAAGTCTGTCTCTGTCTCTCTTATGTTACATCCAGGCTCTCTGTAACAGGCTGGAGGAAGTATACCCATAATCCCACCAGTAGTAAACCCATAATCCCAGTGACTCATGAGTTAATCTCAAACCCTAAAAGTCCCTGCCCCATTGATATAGGGGGAAAATGATCTCCCAACCTAAAAAGTACCAGGGACAAGTTCGTGTTCTCTAAAAATGAAGAATGAATTTTAGGAACAAACAGAAGTTGAGAGTAGAACATTTATTGGGAAAGAAAGCTTCTGTCTCAAAGGGGAGAGAAGGGGGGCCTGTCTCAGTTACTCTTCTGTTGTTGCTGGGACCAACACCTGACACTCAAATTAGAGGAGAAAAGGTTTATTTAGCTCACAGTTACTGGAGGTTTCAGTCCATACTTGGCTGGCTCCAAGGCAGAGTGGCACAGGGCACAGAGCATCAGCTCATGGTGGCAGCAAAGAGCAAGAGGAGCCAAAGGAGGGGTAGCAGCAACAAAATCTCTTTTCTTATACTTCTTAGCAGACTTTCTCCCAAGCTGTGTTTCAGAGGTACTGTTTCTTGTGATCTTGTGCACGTGGATATGCATATTTAAGCTTCCAACATCAAGAAAGAGAGCTTAAATAAAGGTCAACTTGTCATTGCCTCTAGACTTCCATTCCAATTGATGATAACATGACTTGCATTCTCTTTAAGAGGTTAGTGATTAAAGCTACAATGTTGACAGTCACTTGGATTTCAAATTCTGTTCCATTGTTTATTAGGTCTGTGACCCTGAGAAAGTTTAAAATTTTCATTTTTTTCATCTGTCACATGGGAATAATAATAATATCTGTTGCAAGAGGTGTTGATGGTGGCTGTTGAGAATTCTTGCATCCTAAAGGAGATGATAGGAAGGAGAGCTTATGCTGTGCTCAATCTAGAGGAAGTGCTAGTTGACAGCTTTGATACTCTTACTGTTTCACTAAGAAATGTCTATCATTGATGGCTTTGTTACTAAATACCTTAAAATCAGTGATGACATGATTGATCTTAAAATGGAGGTTCATAAGGTTTATTGAAAGGGAAAGTTAATGTTAATTATTTAACCAGTCTTGCATACTTGTATCTGGTAATTGGAGCAACACATTTGACAATAAAAAAATATAACAATCATTGTTAATTTTCTATTCTTGTTTTGAAATTCTGTATCATATGTTTTATTGTATGTTGCTCTATTTCTGTCTTTGTTCCTGTTATTTGTTTTTGCTTTTGCTTTTGTTTTTACTCTTTAAAATAAAAAATAAAATACAATGGAGGTTCATATTTATACATACAAAAATATACCTGTAAGAATAGATATGCCCAGGGCCAGACAAATCGCTCAGAGAATTAAAGCACCTGCAAGCAGGGGTATGGGCCAGGGGTTCAATCCATCCTTGGGAGGATGTAAACAGGTGGTTCACTATGAGTGTGATCTAATAATGAGACCTTGAACACCCTGTAGACCCTTCCCTAAAATACAAAAAAAAAATTAGGTATGTCCATTCATACATTTACTTATTCCCATCCAAATTTAAGGAAAAGAAACACTTTCCTCCCTTATTTCACTCCACTAAATATCTTCAACGGCAAAAATACTTCACACTTCTATAGGCTTAAAACATGCATTAACTCAGGTATACAAGATCAACTGTCTTTCACATCTGCCTTGGGATGCAGGTTTTATTCTTGTTTCACAGATGAGGAAACACTCTCAAAAAGGTTAGATGACCTTCCAAGGTCACTGGTGTAAGTAGAAAACATTGACATGAAAACACAAGCCTTCTCATTCTTTCCCACTGCATGAGCTTTGGCAAAGCTTCTTTTGACTTACATCTCTCCTTCCTGGTCTCTACTGTCATAAGCCTCTGCCCAAAGTTCTTTAATACCTTAGCAGGGGAGGAAGCAGCCCATTTTCCATCGCCACCAGTGCAGGAAGCAGTTGTGAGTGTCCCATCCTAGCCTACTACCACTGGTGGTTACCTTCCTTTTATTCACACAGGGAAACTGGGCAGCTGGAATGGAGCATTTCCTCAAGAGGAAAACTGAGTCATCTGTTTTTTGATGATTTCCATTCTAACCTCCCTCAGTGCTGACAGACGGCAAACAGCCCCCAGACCTTTGGGTGACTCATCCACGTATTGGCACCTTGTCTGGAGTTCCAGTTCAGTTTCAGGAGTTCTAATTTCCTATTTCCTCTCTGCTTCAGAAATGATCACATCAGACCTTAGTTAACACTGTAATCATCGAAAGAGAGGAGACTGGGTTGGTTTTATAAACTGCTGTACTGTTTCAGTCCTGAAGATGGGTTTTTTTAAACTGCAGCCTATAATTCATGTGTCTCCCTCCACCCTTGTAAGAGATCAATTTGACACCTTTAAAGGTCTCAGATTTCATGTACCCTTTTGAGAAAGGGAAGGAAAAAGGAGGTTACTAGGATGGTTAAAGGTAGACAGAAAGAGGGGGTCTGAAGGCTGATGGCAGGCCCTTCTCACAATGCTGCCCTTCCTCAAGTGGTGACAGGGAGCTTGGCCATTGATGCTGTCTTCCCTGTCCCCCCACAAACTCACAGTCACAGAATCCATTTTGCTTGAGCATTTTTGCAACACTGCTGTTACTGGATGGGGTGGGGGCCAGTAATGCTTTTCAGGTTTTTTGTTTTTTGTTTTTTTTTCTCACTATGCAGCCCACATTCACAGTGATCCTCCTGCTTTCTGCCTCCCTAGTGCTGGAATTACAGGAGCGCGCCACCACACCCCGACTCCATCACAGGCTCAGCGCACCCAAAGGCGGGGCCGGTGTGGCAAGCAGAAGTAGGGATCGAATCCTGGCCACTGCGCTTACCTAAGCAAGCGCTTAGTCCGCTGAGCTATACCGCGGGCCCTAGTAATGCTTTTGAGATCTTTGTTTGTCCCAATCAGTGGTCAGGACAATGTATTTATTTTAAGGTAGAATAAGAAAAAGGAGAAGCACAAAGAGATGCAAGAAGAACTGGTCCAGGTTTGGTGTGCTCTCTTGCCAGAACATTGGTACCGGGTTCAGAGACCAGCTTGACCCTGAGACAGCTCCCCTCTGTGCCTGTGGTTAATAAGTCTCCTCAATTGGTAGTTGGAGCCCAACTGCTCTAGCCACATTGTCATGCCCTGGCCTCCTACTACACTACCAGCTGCTGATCCACCATTCAGAATATTGCCATGTTAGACTGCTTAGTAAGAATCTCTCAGTTACATTATCAATTAACTTAAACATGGTTTTACTAGCATCTGTATCCTATTTTCAGTCCAAGGGTAAGATTTGTGAAACATCCCCAACAACTTTAGCAAGATGATTTTAGATCTTTAAAAACTGTGTATGTGCTACTGGAGCTTGAACCCAGGGCCTTGCATGTGCTAAGCCCAGCACTCTACCACTGAGTCCACCCCAGCTTTGTAGTAAGACAGTTTGCTGCTCTAGTTTGAAAATACTGGTTCCAAAAAGAATATAATATGTCCAAGAAGAATATAATGTTTGTTAATATATAAGAACATACACTAAAAACAATAAGTAAACAGGTTTAAATATGTTCGTTATGCTTTACATAAGAAAACTCTCACGATGGTCTAGGTTAGCACTGGTGAATATTTTAGAGCTTTCTGTGATAAAAACAGCCTGGGTTGTTAAAGACTTCAGTTTTGGCCGGGCGTGGTGGCACATGTCTGTAATCCCAGCACTCGGGAGGCTGAGGCAGGAGGATTGTTGTGAGTTCGAGACCAGCCTGAGCTACAAAGTGAGCTCGAGGCCAGCCTGAACTGCATAGTGAGACCCTGTCTCAAAAAAAAGACAAAAAAAAAAAAAAAAAAAGACTTCAGTTTTGTTTAGCTACTGGAAGTGAAAAACCAGCATATACCTCACAACAAACTTTCTGCAGGCATCTTGATTCTGTATTGGAATCAATGTGAAACAGCGGCTTACAAAGGTTACCAGGCTTGGTGGTTGAACTACTCAGTGGGAACTCCTGGGGATGAAGTCAGGGATCTATATGTTTACCAGGCTTGCTTGGTGGCCCCAAGACACCCAGGATTGAGAAGCAGCCCAAGTGGAGCTCCAGAAGGCCAGCAGTTGCCTCCGGGTGTTTTTGTTCACCACTTAATTCTAGTGCCTTAGGACTCTAAAAACCCATCATGGTGTAGGAAAAGTAGAATTGGTTTCCATTCAGAACAGTATCACACCGACTGTACGTCAAGAAACACAATAAAACCAACCATGAAAATCTTGGGCAATCTTCATTTTCTGACTCAACTAACTCAGCTGTGTGATCTTTTATGTGTAGCTCTCATTTGACTTCAGTTATTTACTCATTGAATCAAGACTCTGTAAAGAATGTTTTACGATAACAAAGGCACATTTTCCTGAAATGTTAGCAGTAACAATCTCTTTATACTCTTTTTTAATAGTTACAAAAGAGGCTAGGCCTGTCCAGGTTAAATCAATAATTAGATGGGCTCAGATGACATGACTCAGGTTTGCACAGTGCGGTTTTGCCAATATTTTATCTACTCAGAACCTCTGCACTGACTCAAGGTGATGACTGCAAACCAGCACTCCAGTGAAGGAATATGTCTCTGTAGGCACTGCCCCAAAGCAGGTCATCAATTATGTAAACAGTTTTTGAAGTTGCTCATGTGCCAGGCAATTACAATGGGTATTCAGGATAGAATTAGGCATGCTATTAAAAATGTTTCTTAGTTATACATATATAAACCTGTGAGGTTTTTTACAAATATTGAAATACGGACCTCACCCCAAAGGGACTAGTAGTTGATACAGTATCAGCTTGAGAAGTTTATAAATTTAAGTGACTCACTCAAGAAGTAGCCGCCAGGGTCTTCACTTCCTAAACATCCTGAGCTCATGCAGGAGAAGGGCAGGGAGGTGATGTGAGTGCTATACTCCCTCCAAGATAGGCAGCCTGCTTACAATACAAGGGAGGAGTAGAGGCTACCCTGCCCCTTTTGTTCTTGTTGCTTTTGATGTCTTCTGCTGCCTTGAGCTCTTGCCCCTCACCCTGCCACCCTGGTTTGGAGCCAGCTGACTACAGACTGAAACCTCCACAGACCAAGAGCTGAATAAACTTTTACTTCCTTCATTTTGAGTGTTGAGTATTTTGTCCCAGCAATGAGCCTTGGGAGCCTGAATGATCACTGAGGGAGAGGAGAAGCCCTACTTATCACCCCTCCATCATCTATGGAGCCTCTGTCTGGAGGAACACTGATGCCTGGCACACACTCCTACACTATGGGCTGGCAGTCAGTGTCCAAAGCACTTAGGCTACAGCAACCTGCTTACCCAGAAGAACCCAGAGGAAATCCACTCTAACCAGAGGAAATACTTTGCCTGCAAACTTCTAATCTATAATTGATTCTGTTTTATAACTATAGACTTTGCTCCTGTGACCTAAAGTAGAAAATCAATAGTTCTCACAGTTTGCCAGTTTCTAAATTGTGCTTGTTGCTAATCACATGAATGTAACTAAGATGTCATATCTGTTGTAATCAGTTGTTCTATGTCGTGTAACTATATTGGGAAGCTCTGGGGTAACAATTTCATGACAGCCCTACACCAAAAGACTGGGGACTGAGCCAAACAGTAACCAATATCCTACACTCAGCTGATCATGAAAGTAGAATCCCGGAATACACACAAACCAAAAATCTCCCACACACAGAAGATATCCCTGAAATACAGAGTATTCCTGGAGAGGCTTTGATACTGGTGATATACTTACCTAGTATCAAATCTCACAAGGATCAACACAGAAAACAACAGAAACACTTTTTAAACTGAAAATGTCAAAGTGAAAGAGTAAAATGTAATCTCTGACCTCCGACTCACCCAGGACAAGTCAAAGAAACCAAGACATAGAAGAATGCAAGAGTCACGCCCTTGAAATTTCTGAAATGATAACAAATGAAGTAAAGAAATAACTCCATCAGGCTATAGAAGAAATCACATCAGAAATAAACTCTCAAGGGCAGGCCAAGTGGCTCAGCAGATTAAAGGACCTGCAAGCAGGCCCAAGGGCCAGGGGTTCGATCCCACGGTGACATGCTGGCCTGATCTGCAGGGCACAGAGAGCCAGCAATTGAGACTGAGCATTGTGGCGCGTAGCTTTTGGGAGGCTGTAAACAGGCAGATTACTACAAGTCTAATCTAGCAGTGAGACTCTGAACACCCTGTAGACCTTTCCC
>PVKA01010935.1:51758-62812 GCA_004027165.1 Ctenomys sociabilis | reverse complement strand
AAAAAAAAAAAAAAAAAAAAAAAAAAAAAAAAAAAAAAAAAAAAAAAAAAAAAAAAAAAAAAAAAAAAAAAAAAAAAAAGAAGTTCTCACGTGCTAGGTGGACTTGGGGTCAGGGGTCCTGGAGGGTTGCAGTGGTCCCTGCAGTGCAGTAGAGAGTTTCACTCACACAGGTGCCTGAATTTTGGTCTGTAGGGGTCCTCTGCTTGCTTATTCTTAATCCTTTTATTTTTTCCTTACTAGCTTGGATTTTGAATACATTATTGAGTTGGACAAAAAAATTATGGACATCTTTGTTTTGCATTAAACCCCACAGGCAGTGCTTTATTGTAAGTAAATATGTATTTTGTAGACAATCTTTATTGTGTTAAGTTCCCTAATGCTCCTAGCATGCAGTGGTGTTTTTTTTTTTTTCATAAGTGGAATTTCTTTTTTTTTTGAGATAATCAAATCAATTTTTTCCTAAAGTATACAAATAATATTAAAAATCCAATGTTAAGCCAGCCTTGAATTCCTGGGATAAATCCAGATGGTTTATGAATTATTTTTAATTATAATTGCTAGGTTTTAGAAATTTACATCATTGATGTCATTTGAATTTGGTGAATATTTTCTTTTTGAAAAAATCATCAAATGGTAATTATAAGATATACATTAGGAGAATGTGTTCTGGTTGTCTTGGAAATCTTTTTTTATTTTTTCAGAAATCTTAATATGTTTTAAAAGTTGTGTCATATTGTCACTCAAGAATTTCATTGTTCTTATATGACCGTAACCTATGATTTTCCTGCCTTAGTCTTTTCCTGTCAAATTTTGGCATTAAGATTATGCACTATGATTGAGCAATATTCCTAGGTTTTGTATTTTAGATTATTGGTTATTAGATTAATATGGGCTTTTTTTGTTTCTCGACTGGTTGAATGGACCTGTAAAGTGATATAGATATGGTGTTGTAACTACTGATATTTTTAATGCTCATGAAAATATTAAGGCTCTCTATTTCTTGATTCTGTTCATTTTAAAGATATTTGTTCATTTCATGTGTCAAAATTTGTTCACATAAAGTGATTTGTAATAAACCCGTATACGTTTAATCTAAGAAGCATCTGTAGTTATGTTTACTCATTCCTGCTATCTGTGCTTTAAATCTGTTTTTCTTTTTGTTTTTATTAGAGGTTGTTCAGTTTTATTTCAGAGGATTAAGATTTGACACAACATTTTTTTCTTTCCATTTCATTAGTTTTATGCCTACTATTTGTGTAGGTATAAAAAATTTAATTGACTTAATTGACATTTTTAAAACAAATGCTTAGCATCATGGATTTTGTTTTGTTTTGTTTAAATATTATACTTACTCTATAAATGTCATTTTGTTTTATTTCATTCAAACTATTTAGTAGACATTCTGAATTTTCAAATAGGATTTATTTATTGGTTTTTTGATAGCTAATATAATTGAATTATGGTCAAAGTTTATGTAAGTATAGTGCTAGTCTTTTGACTTGTTCACTTTTTTGCATTATGACCTGTTATATTGCCATTTTAGTGACTGTTCTTTGTCTACTTGAAAATAATATGTATTATAGAGTTATTATTAGGTATGTGTTATATATGTGTGTACATTAGGTCATCCTTGTCAAGGTGTTTTATTTTCTCTAATTTTTTATCTACTTCATTTCTAAAATGAAAAGCAGTTGTTTAAATCTCACCATGAATTCCAGTTTCTAAATTTTGCTTCGTAATTTTGGTAATATTTGGTTTAAACATTTGAGTATATTAGATACTTGAAAACTTAGAACTGTTATACCTCTTGCTAAATTCTACCTTTTATCAGTATAGAATAATTTATTTCTGCATTGCTTTGGCCTCAAATCTATTATTCTTCTATCACTATATCATTTTTTTTTAATTGGTACTAGGGATTGAACTCAGGACCTTCACAGTGAACTACATTTCTAGTCCTTTAGATTTTTTTATTTTGAAATGGAGTCTCGCTAAGTCACTAGATTTCCCAGGCTGGACATGAGTTTGAAACAAGACTTCAAACTATAGTGCAGGCTGGTCTTGAACTTAAAATGTAACCCGAATCTGACCTCAAACTCGATGCAGTCTTCCTGTCTCAGCCTCCCTGGTACTGGTCTTATGGAGGTGTACCATCATGACCAGCTGAGACAGCATTTTTTTAGTTCTGAAGATTGAACTCAGGACCTCAAACATTGGAAACAAGCTTTATACTAGTAGGATACACTCTTAGCTCTGGAGACGGTCTTTATATTTTAACTGGAGTATATAACTCATTTACGTTTATTGGTATTTCTTTTATACACTCATTTATTTCTACTGTGTTATTTTGTACTTTTTATTTGCTGTGGCTTTTCTTTCCATTTAGTTCACTGATTGGTTTCTCTTCACTAGGTTAGAAGATACACTTTATTTTAAAAATGTATTTGGCTGTTGCAAGGTCTCACTACAGAGCTTGGACTCATAGTGATCTTCCTGTTTTCAGCCTCCCCAGTGCTGGAATTATAGGCATGCATCACTACACCCTGACTCTGGTAGGCTTAGCATATGGGTGCTGAGGATCAAACCATTGTCACTGCCCTTGCCTAAGCTTGCTTAATCAGGCGCTTTAGTCCTCTGAGCTGTCTTGCCAGCCCAGAAAATACATATTTTTTTCCTTTCATTTAGTAGTTAAGTATGAAGTCTCACTTATCTTCCTCTGATTCAATTTTGTATCTTTATTTTCATTTTGCAAAAGTCTAGGACCTTTAAAAATCTATTGTATCCCTTCCCAATTTATTTGCTTGTTTGAGTCAATATTTTAATTTTATTTATCGAAAGAATGCATAAGAAAGAAGGGACTTTATTTTGTATACTATGTGTTTATTTAAGGTGTTTTTTGTACCTTGTAATTCATATATAACTATCTGGGACACTTTCGTACTCTAGTGTAAAATATTTCAAAATCCTTTTGTCAAAGATAAGTGATTGCAAACTTAATTTTTGTTATAAATTATCTTCACTTCATTATGGCTTTTTTATTTTGTACTGGGTATCAAACTCAGGACCTTGAGCTTGCCAGGCAGGCATTTTCACCACTGAGCTATCTCCCTGGTCTTTTGTCATCATTTTTGATATATTTTATTGAATGCTAAGTTCTAGGTAGATAGCTATTTTATAAAGTACATCAAATTTTGTTTTGTTTTTTGAGACAAGGTGTTGCTATGTAGTACAGGTTGTCCTCGAACTCATTGTATAGCTCTGCTTCAGCCTTCTTGATCTCATTACATTGTGTTCAGGCTTTTAATTTTTTTTGTGTGTGTGTATGAATTCAGCTGCTAGTATGATATACTTTACATGAAATTTCTAATTTTTTTCTGGCAATTAAAATTCCTTTTCTGTCATGTTATTTCTGACTTTGATATGTCTAGGTATGTAGTGATTTTTAAAATACTTTTTGTTAGTGCACATTTGCAATTAATACAATTTACAGTTGTCTTGAGGAGTGGCTACATGTGCATATCACAAGATTTTTTTTAAAGCCACAACTTTATTTAATTAATTTATTTATTTATTGGTAGAACCAGAGATTGAATTCAGGCTTGCCAGGGAAGCATTTATTCTACTGAGCTATCTCCCCGGGCCTGTTTTTTTGCTTTTTAATCCCCAGATTGTTCCGTCCTCCTCTCCTTTCTTTCAGTTTTATTTAAATTTCTTGATATTCTTTAGGTCTCTTGAATCTGCAAAGAGGTCTCTGTTATGAATTTAGAAAACCTTTACACAAATCTTTTTTACATACTGTCAATATCCCATTCTTTAGGTATCTAGAAAGCTGCTTTCCTACTCTACTTTTGATATCTCTTAGCCACTTTTTTATATTTTTTATTTCTTTGCTTTTTGGCCTTCATTCTGAATATTTCCTTTAGTTCTGAATTTCAGTTCTTAACTTCCACCTGGTTTTATCTAATTTGTTGTGAAACTTGGTTGAAATTTTGATTTGTAATTGTATATGGAATATCTTATTGGCTTGTTTTCAAATATGGTCAATCTTTATTCATTTTTAAGTTTCTTTTATCTGTTGAAATATATTACATATACTTATTTTATGGTCTCTGTTTGCTAAATCATTTCAAAGTGAACCACTGGGTGAGCCTTCTGCCTGTTAGCCAAAGGTTTTACCACTGAGTTGTAGTTTTGGTATTTTTTATACCTGACTTTTTTCCTGTCCTTTTTTTAAATTCAGTACTAAAAATTGAACTCAGGAGCATTTTACCACTAATTTATGTCCAGATCCTATCTTATTTCATTGATTTTTATTTTATTTTATTTTATTTATTATGTTGCCTCCAGCTTATGATCCTCTTCCATCAGTCTCCTGAGTAGGTGGAATTACAGGTTTATGTCACTGAACCTAGATTTTCTTCTTTTTTCTTTCTGTCCATATATTTATTTGCTTGTGTGCTTAGTGATTTTTAACTGTAAGCTACTTATTTTTAGTAGTATTTTAAGGTTATTATTCTTTGAGGCCTGGCAAAATGCAGTGATTTATTGTCAGGTGAATTTACAGGAAGTGATATCATGTGTTCTTTCTGCATTGCATTCTGGCTGAACTCACAGTAGACATGAGCTTTGGGAGAGTGGTAGCAACTGAGTTTAGGGTTCTTATCAGTAAGCTTAGAAGTTTCTGATTCTGCCTTTTAGTAAACAGGAGGTTTTGAAAGAGCCAGCTGTATTGTAGTCTTAAATATTAGGATCAGAGTGACTCTCCTGTCATCATTTTCTTTCCTTTAATCAGGTTAACTTGGGAGACAAGAGGCTAGAAGTTGGAAATCCATCCATTATTCCCATTTGGGTGGGGTATGCAGAGTGAGGTTACTCACTTCCCTAGTGATCTCAAATAGTCTTAGGTTTAAATTATACCTATATCTCAAGAATCTCTAATTTATATTGCTGGCTTAACTTTCAGGTTTTGATGGCATGCTTTGATGTCTATTAGGTCTCTCATCCATAACTGTACAAAATGAAATTCACACTTTTTCTCTTATAATTGCTTTTTCTTTTCCTTGTCAGTAAATGTCAGCATTATTCCACTATTTGATCAGGCTAAGAACTTTAGTTATTCTGGACTTCTTTCTTTCCTTTTTCCATTGACTAAAGTCTCTAAGTGACCACAAAGAACAATTACTCCTATGGAAAGGTGATGAGTATATGAAGGTGAATGGGAAACAACTTTGTTCTAAGCCACTGAAGTTTATTTTTATTTATTTATTTATTTATTTATTTATTTTAAGGATTTTCTTCTTTTTTATTTTAAAGAGAAAAACAGATAAACAACAAAGCTGAGTTTCAAAATAAGCCACTGAAGTTTAAACTTACTTGATATCATAGAAGCTATTATGCCATGTACACTTGCATATACATCCACATATTTGTGTGACCACACACAATTTATCAGTGCTGAGAGTAAGGCCTTCTGTATTGTATGCTCCTTGCATCTCTGACACATATAGATACTGAAGTATTTGTTAATGTATGCATGAATATTTATTTTATTATAGGAATCAGAGACTGTTTGGAGGTAAGCACTGGGGAGAAGATATTAAGGATTTTTCTTAACCAGTGACTTTGCAAACTGCCCTCACTACAACCTGTGTCAGAATCATACATGTTGGTAATTAAAAATAGAGTTCTATGCTTTGCATAAAACTCATTGAGTCAGGATTTTTGAGATATAAGGGCTAAGAATCTTCTTTTTAAAGCATTTGTTGAAGTGATTTTGAGATCACTGCTTCAAGAGAGTGGTCATGTGCTGCCAGTAGAGAGGGAAAGACAAAAACCAAATTTGCCTCATGGTTAGTGGAAATAATGTCTTACATTGGCAGACATAATTGGTTTTTGACCTGTTTTTTTTGTAACTATACTAAAATTCTTGATGTTCTTTTGTTTTTTAAAGAAAAGTAGGTTGATTTAATATAGTTCTGAGGTTCAAGAGCATGGACTCAGCGTCTGTGTAGCATTGATGAGAGTTATGTAGCAGGTGGCATCATGGTTGGAGCACAGTTAAGGGGACAAATCACATGGTACAACATACAGCCAGAGAGACTTATGGCTGTGTTTGCTCTTTGTGACCACTTACTCTTATGGAGTCTAAATAGGGTCTTGCAAATACTATATTAGTCCTTTCTGAGGATGTCACCTCTAATGGTCTAACTACTTTCAGTGAGGCTCCCACCTTTTACAGATTCCACCATCTCAATATTGTCACACTGGGAACCAAGCTTCCAGCATAGAAACCAGTGGGAGACATACAAAAAGCATGTCTAAGTCATATCAGTATCAACTATTAGAACCTTTCAATACTTTCAAGAATATATTGGGATGACAGCTAATTTTACTCAACTAAACAGAAATTGTTTTAAATCATCACAATAGAATTAGTATTACTATTAGGTAAAATGACAATGAGATCTTATATTGTTCAGTTTAATTATTGCTAGTAAAAACTACATGACATATACAGTTTAAAAGAGAAAATGATTTATTTGGCTCTAAGTTGCAAAAAATGACAATGAGATCTTATATTGTTCAGTTTAATTATTGCTAGTAAAAACTGCATGACATATACAGTTTAAAAGAGAAAATGATTTATTTGGCTCTAAGTTGCAAAGGTTTCAACCCATAGTCAGCTGGCCCTAAAGGATAACGTTGTGGCACAGCTAAGCTGTTACTTCATGCCAGCCAGGGCAGAACACAGGGGCACTGAAACAGCAAGAGATATATATTCTCCAAGTGATGCACACCTCTCACTTGGCCCACCTCCTAGCAGCATATGAAGCTGTGAACATCAGTGGACTAGCCCCCTCATGAGTATAGCTGCCACCCCAAATGATCTAGTCACCTCCTTAAGAGTGTCTTAATCAAGTTAAAAAATAAGATTAACTAGCACAGATCCTATAAGAAAAATATGAGAAATGAAAAGTAAATTACTTTCTTGATTTGTTCCCATTTTTATTTTTTATTAGTACATGTTTGTGGTACATAATGAGTACATTTGTCATGAGAATCTGTACATGTACACACCACATGATAACATTGTTTATGTACACTTCTCTCCCTTTGCCCTTTTTCTCTTGATCCCTTTTCATTCCTGAAAGATTACTGTCCCTTTCCTATTATCTGTCTTTTATGTTGCTCTTTATTTATACTTCGGGTTTTTCATATAGGAGAAGATATGATGGTTATGCTTGTGTCTGATTTACTTCACTTTACAGACTCATGGTACATCCGCTTTCCTATGGGCGATTTGTATTTACCCTTCCATGTGGCAGGGTACTAGTCCAGTATATATATATATATACACACACACACACACACTTTTTTTTATCCATTCATCAGTTAATGAGCATATAGGCCACATCTAAGATTTAGCTATTGTGAGATGTGCTGCCCTAAACATGGGCATGCGTGTATTATTGAAATACAAATTCTTTAACTATTTCAGAAGAGAAATGGCTTGGTTGAATGGAATTTCTGTTTTAGTTTTTGAGGAATCTCTATCCTGATTTCCAAAGTTGTTATAGTTTTCATTCCTACAATGTAGAAGCACTCCTTTTGCTTGTGGCTTCACTCTTATTTATTATTAATTAGTGTTTTAATATTCATTTCTCTAATGGCCTGTGATGTTAAACATTTTTAAAAATATATGTATTGGCTGTTTATATTTCATTTGAGAAGTGTTTTCAGTTGCATGTTTTTTTTTTTAATTTGGAAGCAGATATTTTATTAACTGACCAAATCATAAAAACACCATGGTAGATACCTTAGTTCATCTTTCTAATAAGCCTGTTGATCAGGTCTTCCCTATTTCCAGGATCTCCACCTTCCACAAAATGGATGGTCTTTTTCTTCATTCCACCTCATGTAGATGATAACTTGAATGGCCACAAGAAGTTATTTGCCTCTTTGAAGTGTTTTCCAACAGTATAGATCTCATGAATCAGATCCTCCATGCAGATGATTTCCATATTTACCAAGAGATCGAGCAATCAATGAATTATCCGTCAAGGCAATTCGCTTCTTATTAATTTTGCCATAGCCACGCTTGTATATTAGTTCGTTCACTGAATTCAGGTTTGGGTGCCCCCATGCAATGTATGGCTCCACGATTCTCAGCGTGTTAACTGAAGCCTTGTTGAGCTTAACGAAGGTGCCATTGAAGATTTAGCGAAGGCAAAGGACCTTTGGGCTCACACCATTAATACCCCTGATCCAGATAACGAATGCCAGTTTGGGCTCTACAGGGACATAGAAGTTGCCAGCTTTTCTTGCCATCCTAGCCATTCGGATCTCAGTTCTGTGCATCTGTCTGTACTCCTTATGATAGTGCCTGGCTTTTTCATAGATGAGCTTACTCCTTGCCTTACGAAGTGTCTTCTAGGCAAACTTCTTTCTCAGGCGCTTTATCTTAAGCTCTGCAAAATGTTTTTGCTTTTTCATTAGGGTTTCTGGCACAATAGGAACCTTCTTTTTCTTCTCTTCTACACTCTCCATGGTTCCAGCCGGAAAAAAAAAAACTCAGTTGCGTTTTTTTGATGAGGCTATTTAGAAGGTGCAGAGTTTTTTTTAGTTCTTTATATAGTCTAGGTATTAGTCCTCTGTCCAAGGTATAGCTGGCAAACATTCTTCCCCTATTCTGTCTGTTTCTTCACTGTGTTTTCTTGGCTGTGTAGAAGCTTTTAAATTTGATATAATTCTGTTCATTGATTCTTGATAATATTTCTTGTGCAATTGGGATTCTGTTCAAAAAGACATTGCCTTTGCTCAAGACTTCAAGAGATTTACTTATTTTATCTTCCAGCAGGTTCAGTGTTTCTCTTTGATCCATTTTGATTTTAGTTTAGTACATGGTGAGATATATGGATTTTCATCCAATCTTCTGCATGTGTATAACCAGTTTTCCTAGAGCTATTAACTAAAAAAGGTGTCTTTCATCTGCTGTACATTTTTGGCTCCTTTATCAAAGATCAGATGGTTGAATGTGTCTGGGGTTGTTTCTGTGTCCTGTGTTCTGATCTATTAGCCCACATGTCTACATCATGCCAGTATAACGCTGTTTTTATCATTGTGGTTTTGTAATAAAATTTGAAATGTAGAATTGTGATGCCTCCTGCTTTGTTTCTATTGTCTATGATTGATTTGGTTATTCTAGGTCTCATCTCATTTCATATTAGTTTTAGGATTGTTTTCTCTAGTTCTGTAAGTAATGCTACTATATTTTGATTAGAATTGCCTTAAATGTATACATCAGCTTTGGAAATATGGCCTTTTTTTTTGCCCAACTTGGAAATTGAACTCAGGACCTTGTGCTTGCCAAGAAAGCACTTATTCTACTGAGCCATTTCCCTTGCCTCAAGTATGGCCATTTTAACTATATTCACTGTACTTACCCAGGAACTAGGGATATCTTTCCTTTTTTAAAAAAATATATTTGGTATAGAGTCTCACTATGTAGCTTAGACTCATGTGATCCTCCTGTTTTTAGCCTCCCCAATGCTGGGATACAGTTGTGCTCTACTGCACCAGGTCTCAGTGGCTGGCTCAGCACACTTGGATGCGGGACTGGCAAGGCACGGTTCCAGGGATCAAACCCCAGCCCCTGTGCTTGTCTTAGCAAGTGCTTAGTCTGCTGAGCTATCTTGCTGGTCCTACTTTCTATTTTTTTATGTCTCTTTGATCTCTTTTTTCAGAGTACTATAGTTTTCATTGGTGAGGACTTTCACTTCCTTGATTGGGTTAATTCCTATTTAATATTTCTTGAAGCTATTCTGCATGTTCTTGTTTTTCTAATTTCTTTCTTGGTGGGTTCACTATTGATATATAGGAATGCTATTAATTTTTGTATGTTGATTTTGCTTCATGCTATCTTGCTGAATTTGTTCATTATTTATAGGAATATTTTGGTGGAACTTATTGGCTTTTTAGTGTAAAAGAGCATGTCATCTATGAATAAAGATAGTTTGACTTCTATCTTTCCTATACATATACCTTTTATTTCTTTCACTTCTCTGGCTATGGAGTAATACTTGAGTAATGATAATGAACCTTTTTTTTCTTTTGGTACAAGGAATCAAACGTAGGATCATGTGTTTACCATGAAGGTGCCAAACTACCTGAGGTACACACCCAGCTTATCTTTTTCTTATTCATTTTTAGAAGAAAAGCTTTCAGTTTTTCTCAATTTAATGTGATGTTGGCAGTGAGTTATAAATGGCATTTATCAGATTGAGATAAAGTCCTTCTGAATCTATTTTTCAGTGATTTTTTTAATGAATAGATGTTGATTTTGTCAGTCTTTTTTCTGTATCTCCTTGCTTTTATTTATGTGATATAATAAATTTATCTATATTAAGTTACCCTTCTCCACAATGAATCCTACTTTGTTATTATTTTTGATACTTTTAATGATTTGTTGTATTTTGTTTGCTAAGTAACTTGTTGAGGATCTTTGTGTCTATATTCAGTAAGGAAATTGGCCTGTAGTTTTCTTTTTTGAGTCATTTTCTGGTTTTGTAATTAAGATAGTGTTGAAGTTGAGGAATGACTATGGAATACTCCTTACCTTTTAGTTTAATATTTTTTTTCTTTTACATCAGATGAGATTGGTGATATGGCTGTAGACAAGGTGTTTTTTGTTTTGTTTATTTATTAAATACTATGTAGTTCAGGCTGGCCTTGAATGTATTATGTAGTCCAAGCTGACCTCAAACTCATGGTGATACTCCTGCATTAGCCTCTGAGTAATGGGATCTAGGCATTCACTACCATACTTGGCTCCTTTCAGTTTCATGAAAGAGTTTGAGGATTATTGTCA
The DNA here is from genome assembly GCA_004027165.1 of Ctenomys sociabilis. Lineage (NCBI taxonomy): Eukaryota > Metazoa > Chordata > Mammalia > Rodentia > Ctenomyidae > Ctenomys > Ctenomys sociabilis. Next base: position 51,945 of record PVKA01010935.1, on the reverse strand, counting down.
TTATATCTTCCTTGAATTTCTTTTAGAAGTCAGTGGTGAATACATTGTGTCCTGGACTTCTCCTAATTGGAAAGTTTTTTTCTTTTTAATTATTAGTATTGCCTTTTTTTTTTTTTTTTTTTTTTTTTTTTTTTTTTTTTTTTTTTTTTTTTTTTTTTTTTTTTTTTTTTTTTTTTTTTTTTTTTTT
>PVKA01010935.1:0-51658 GCA_004027165.1 Ctenomys sociabilis | reverse complement strand
GATTCTAGGAACTTACTTCTTCCTCCGTTTCTTTTGTGACCCCATTGATTATTCTTGAGTGTGTTGCTTAATCTCCAAGTGTTGCATAATTTCTATAGTTTCTTTTGCCATTGATTTATAAGTTCATTGTACTATGATCTGATAATATGCATGAAATAATTTTGATTGTTTTTGGTGTTTACTTAAGGATGCTATATTGCCTAATACGTGATCTATATTGCAGAAAGTTTTATATGCTCCTGAGAAGAATGTGTATTCTGTCATGGGGTAGAACATTGTAAATGTCTTTCTTGTTTTTGTTTTTTTGGCAGAACTGGGGATTGAACTCAGGCCCTTGTGCTTGTCAGGGAAGTGTTTATTCCACTGAGCCATCTCCCCGTCCCCATTGTAAATGTCTGTATGTTCAAATGCTTGATTCTACTCTAATATTTCTTTGTTAAGTTTTTTTTAGTTATGTGTACATTTGTGATATATACAAATATATATATTTGTGGTATATATATTTCTGTATATTTGTATATTGAGGCCCTCCACTATCAGTGTATTGATACTTATTTGGTCTTTTGTGTCTTGGAGTGTTTGCTTTATGAAGTTGTGCATGTGTTTAGTGTGTATATGTTTATAATTTGTTGTTATATTGTGCGTGCGTGTGTGCAAGTGTGTGTGTGTGTGTGTGTATGTGTGTCTGGTGCTTTGAAACAGCATCTTGCTATGTAGGTTAGTCTGGCCTTGCATTTACATGTAGCACTGGCTAACCATGAGCTAATGGTGATTCTCCTGCCTACATCTCCTGAATGTTGGGATTATAGGTTTATATCACCACTGTCAGGTATATTGGTAATTGTTACCTGTCCTTGTAGAATTGTTTTTTTTTTTTTTTAACCAACATGTTATGACTTTTTCTGATCAATTTTGGCTTGAAGTCCATTGTCTGAAAATAGCACAGCTACTTCTGCTTGTTTATGGATTCCTGTTGTGTGGAATATTATTTCCCTTCACAGAAATCTGTGAATTTCTCTGTGGATTATATTTGCTTCTTTAATGCAGCATTTGTTCAGGTTTATTTTTATCTATTCAACCAATCTCATGTCTTTTGATTGGGGAGTTTATTTATTTATTATATATTTAGTATAGAGTCTACAGGGTCTTACTACATAGATTAGATTTGTAGTGATTCTCCTATTTCCAGACTCCCAAACTCTGGGATTACAGACAAGTGCCACCACACGCAGCCTCAGTGCTGTATCAGCGTGCCCTGAGGGCAGGGTTGAATGGCACCCTGATTGGGAAGTTTAGATGACCTACATTAAGATTGAGTTGTTTCTGACATTACATTAGTTTTCTGATACTGATTCCTTTTTTTTCTTTTACTTCTGCTTACTGGTTCACCCTATTGTGTATCCATACTATCAAACTTTTTGGTATTTTTGGCATCACTATCTCTTTTTTTGATATTGTTGAGAAATGTTTGAGTGCTGGTTTGGTGGTCATGCCTTGTACAAGATGCTCTTCTGTCATTGAATTACTTCTTCTCATTAATTTTTTTTCCTTAGAAATTGTTTTATTTTTCATCATCCTTGTTTCCATTTTGCTTAAGCATTGGCAGAACAGCTCAAGACCACTTGGTGGTGGTTCCTACCCACTCAATGGCTGTGCGATGGGGGCTGCAGACCAATCTTCCATGGCTCGCTGAGCGCTCCAATCTCCAGTAGGGAACTGCTGAATAGGCACCGAGGGCACCTGCATGCCCTTGGACCAGTCTGCGACCTAGGGTGTCCTCATTCATTTTGAAAGGAAGTTTAACAGTATAATTGGTCTGTATTGGAAGTAGTTTTCCTTTTAGGGTTCAAATAACTTAAAGCTTTCTTGGCCTTTAAAATTTATGTTGAGAAATTTGCTAGAATTCTAATGAGATCATCAATTATCTTTATAATTGATTCATTAACTTTCCCTAACAGCTTTTAAGATTCTGTCCTTTTATGGACTTCTGGGATTTTGATTATGGTGTGTCATGGACTTCTTTTTCTAGTTTTGGCTGTTTGGGATTCTGTATGCTTCACTTACCTATACATTAAATTCTTTCCACATACTTGGAAAGTTTTATGCTACTATTTCTGCAAATAGGTTTTTTTTTTACACCTTTCATGCTGTCTTCTAATTTTTCACTAATTCTAGTTAATTTCCAGTTAATTTTGCACTCTTTGTGTCATCTGTCAGTTGTTAGATTCATTTCTCATCTTATTTTTTAAGTTATCTCTGAGGATGTGGTCACTTTCATCTGCCCTGTTTTCTAGTTCTGACACTTTATCTTCATATTGGTCACTTCTGCTGTTCAGAATGTCAATAGAATTTCTTATCTCCCTGATTCCTTTTTGGTACCATTTTATTAACTCTTAATTCTTTGTTAAACTTGTCACTTGTGTTTTATATAGTTTTGTTTATCTCATCTTCTCAATAGTGTCATCTGTAAGCTCACCAATCATTTTGTTTAATAAGACCATTATTTGTTGTTTGGTTCTATCATCTTTGAGTTCACCAAACACCTTATCAATATGTTTTTGTTTGTCTTCTCTTTTATTACTTTATATAATTCTGCCTTTTGGCTTTTGATTTCTTTTCATATCCTTGATTTTTGTGCCGAGGGTTGCAGGTCAATTATAGTTGAAATATTCCTTTGCTAGTATAGAGATCCCTTTAGTTAGTGTTTGCCTTCCAGTAATGTACTCTGGGCATGGCTCACTGTAGGCCTTTGCGTCCATGCAAAGATCTGATCACCGTCAGTGATACGAGGAAGGAAGGAAAAGTGCAGTGTAATTGGCCTGCACTCAGTTCTCTAGATGTGAGCCATAGAATTGTTGATGGTACAAAGACAAACCAGATACTGAGCTACAGTTAAAACAAATTAATAGCAGCAACTGTTTCACTCTACCAATAGTGATGAAATCAGCAAACAGTACAGTCAAATGCACACTGAATATTAATATATCATGAAAATCAATAAAATTGTTACCCTTCACAATAGAAAAGATCTGTAATTGTAATATATACAAAAAGAGAAAGAAAATACTGAGATACAGTAAACATCTACTAAATGCAACAACCATACCACCTTTAACAATGGAAATATTTAAATTATAATAGTGTACAGTCAACTAAATAGAGATTTATACTGATTAATAGTAACATTATTGATGATGGATTGGGTGGAAAAGGGAAGAATGGAAACAGTTTTTTTTTGGTTTGTGGGTTTTTTTTTTTGAGACAGGATTTGACCATGTAATTCAGGTTGTCTGTGAACTCACTGTGTAGTCCAAGCATGTCTTGAATTATCACAATGATTCTCCTGCCTCAGTTTCCCAAGTACTGGAATTTCATTATAATATATGACAAAAGTAAAATTTGAAAAATAAAGAAAAGGAAGATGAGAGAAATGCAAAAAAGGAGCCTATTAATGAAATAAGAGAGCATTAATATAATTTGGTAAGATAATAACAAAGAACAAAGAGAAGGAAATAAAGGAGAGTGCACAACAAAGGAAAAAAACAAGAATAGGAGAAAAAATTAAAAAGAAAACAAAAAATCTCCCAATCCCCTTAAGCCAGTGGTGGTAAAGCAATGACACTTGCCCCAGAGAGCTGTTTGTATCATTGAAAGCTCTAAAATGTTCACCATCACTGCCCTAAATCAGTGAAGACAAAGAGATGAGTCCGTGTATTTGAATGAGTGACTTCTTTTTGGAATCTCCTGTATTGAAATCCACCAAATATGGGAGTAAGAGGGACAGTCACTTCCAAGCCTTTCTTAGTTCCTACACTCATATTTTTATTAGTGAGTGCAGAGTCCTGGCCCCCCTTTTCTGCAGGGTGTTGTAGGTCAGTGGTATCTACCTAAGGTTCAATTCGTTCCTGTTATTCCCCATTTGTGTACCCCTCTGCTCCCCTCTTTATACACACCCCCATTCATTGCTTTTTCTGCTTAGTTTTATTTCCAGAAGGAACTGTGTTCATACTCTGAGAAGCTGTGGCAATTATCCAAACTGAGGAACATCCCTGATCAGCTTTTGAGGCTTAGACAGGCATTTATAGTAACAAAACTTTTGACCAGATGTGGAAAGCAAACAAACCACTGAGCTTTGTATTGGATATAGGCAGAGGGGCTCTAGTATGTGGTGCGTCAGTTTCAAGTAGTCAGCTGGACCAAATGTCAGCATTTTCAGACCTCTTCCCCCTCTGAAAGTCACACACTGCTAACCTGGCTTCTCATGCTTCCTGGCTTGAGTTTAAACTTCTTAAGAGAAACCTCTTTTTCTAGCCTGTTCCCTCTCTGCCAGTGTCTCTGTGGCCATCATATACTCATTCATTGTGGTAGGGTGACCCCAGAAACCCTCATGGGTAGTTGTTCTGTATAGCTTAGTCTGAGTAGTCACCTTTCCCCAAAATGACTTTTGATTAAACACTCTCAAACAGGGCAGTGGCTGCGCTAGATTTGTTCTCTAACTGTAACTTGCCATTTGAGAGGAGTCATTTTTAGAGAAAATTCCCCATGATTTTTTTTTATATCAGCCACGGGCTTCTCTGGGGGCTACTGCTGCTGGCCCCCAGTCTGTTGTTTCACCCTGTAGTTTTTGGCCCTCTTGAGGCTTGTCCTGGGTTAGTGAAGACTGGTGCCTCTTCCTGAGAGCTACTGCTTTCTCTTTACTAATAATACAGTGTGTGATCGGTAGTCAGTGCAATATTTACTGAGTTTTTACTTTCCAGACACTGAACTAGGAGCATTGGCTTTAATATTAGGCTGCCTGATTTTAAATCTTAATTCCTTTTAGTTTCCTGAGATGAGGGTACTAATTGTACTCGCTGTATACTATTATTTTGGAAGTAAAATTAAATATTGTACTCCTAGTAGTAGTAATATATATATATTGTTCTCTAATCATTTACTATAGATTAATCTTCAATATCTCTGTGAGTTGTATTCCCATTTTTAGATTTATTGAGGCTTAAGACAGGCATATAGTAGCAACAAAACTTAAGCAGAGCCGCCAGAGCAGCCGTCTGTGAGACGTTTGTGGGGAGCAGTGTGGGGAAGTATTGAAGGGAAAGAGTCATGAGTTTCTGTATAACTTCAAGGCTGTTACGGATTACTTCATTTCCCCCTACCATATGTTCATGCAACCATAACAGAATACTGTAGATTGGGGGGGGGCTTAAACTATGGACATTTACTTTCTCATTGTACTGAGGATAGAGGTCAATTATAGTGAAAAGCTTATCAGAGTATGATTTTATCTTCATGGGGTATATATAGGCTATTGTAGGGAGTCCAATGGTTAATGGTAAGAAAAAAAAAAAATATATATATATATATATGTGGCCCAGTATGTATGTGTGGTGCATAGTGAGTACAGCAAGGTCAGGTGATGGAGACTCACAGTGTTGATGGGTTAAATGAGATGCTGATTTTGAAAAGTGGGAAAGTATAATATGAGCAAGAGATAGCTAAGAGGCACCCTCTGGATGAAGGGGTGCTAAAAGATACTCTAATTTTAATATTCTTGCAAGTGAAGGGGACACCACCACTTCTGGGTCATATTCCTTGAAGTGAACAGTGAGTGTTCAGTATTGTTCATATGATATGGTCTAGATTTAACTGCAATAAACAAACCTTTCTGATCCAAATGTACTTTTTTGTTGGAAGCTAAAAAATGTGCTTTTTTTTTTTAATCAGGATTAACTGGATATTCATGCCCTAACCTTTTAAAATCAAGTTAACTATTATGCTTTATGAGTCAGTTCTCAGTTCGTGTCCACAAATGGAGCAGGAACAGCAACAGCAAAAAAGCTGTTGAGTTTTCATGACAATTCCTTAATGCAAAGACCATTGCACCCAAGAGACTCTGTGTGTGTGTGTGTGTGTGTGTGTGCGTGTGTTCAGTGTTCAGATTGTTCCATGAAGGAAGCAGTTGTCTTCTAATTGCTTTGTTTACTTCTAAAGATTCATGCCAGTTTTGTCTTCCTTGAAGTAATGTATATTTGTGACTATTTTAGTATTGAAATAATGTTTTAATTGGTGGTTTAGGGAGCTGTGCCACATCTGTTTTGTGAATTTGAACACTCTTGCCCCTGGGCATGCTCCTTGGCCTGCATCAGCCTGAGAAGCCCTGGCAGAGAGCCATGTGGTGAGTGCTCTGGCTTGCTTTCCACAGCAGACTGATGTTACCCAAGGGTATTAGGGTGTGGGCCGGGTGGTTTGACTGTTCAGTATCTTGTAAAGTAAAATATTTAACTTCCTTCCATAAATTATATATGAAGTAAAACCCCAAAAAATGGTGTTATCCTCTCAGCATGCACACTTAAAAGAGGAATGTAAGAGAGTCCAATCTCCTGTCAAGAATAAACAGTGGAATTCATTCTGTTACTATCAGAAATGAATTAAAATCAGCATTTCCCACAAATTACACTTCTAGGTCGCTTTTGGAATTCACAATTTGACACATTTGTGACTGAATCTTTTAAATTATGTTTTATTGAATTAAGTTTAATTTAACTTGGCAGTGGGTATAGGTGACTCGCACATAGCCTCCATGATCAGAAGTCATTCACCTGACACTGAATCGGGGTGGCACAGGCATGGCATCTGGACTGCCACACTTCTCACTTGCCTTCTGGTTGTGGCTGGCTGCCGCCTTGGAATTCTTCTGAATAGCATTCTGCAGAAAGTTGTTACTAATTGATTAGAGTTGCCTAGAAATGAAGTGAGTTTGGTAACTTCATCCATTTAAGCATAGATGAGCTTCACTTGGATAAATGGAAATCAGGTATGAAGTAATGAACTCTGAGGTTATAGCTTAGAGGCAGAGCACTTGCCTAGTGCTGTATCCCCAGCACCACAGATAATTGAATAAATAAATAAATAAAGTAGTAAACTCTGGTTTTTATTCTTTTACGTATTTATAATAATGTGTAGTCATTTTAGGCAAGTGTTATATAGCTTTATTTGTAGAATATTTTAAGCTCTTAAAGCTAAAAATGGTATTTTAAGTGATGCCTTTGAATGGCTTGACATTCTCAACATAAACTCTTTCATAACAGAAAGACTTGACAATAGGTAAATATGAAATTAAGATAGTAAATATAGAGAAGAAGGAAATTATAGTAAGTTATTCTTAAGTAACTTTCAGGTACTTTAGTTTTTAGAAACCTGTTTAAATGAGAACAGTTGATAGATTATTTACACTGCATAAGTTTTCTCCCACATTTAAATTATCTAGTATCTGAAAACTGAAAGTTTCTCTTAAATAGGTGATAAATTTTATTAGTTTTTAGGTATTTCATTAAAGTATTTATGCCTAGTGTTCTGATTTTGGAACGCCACAAACAGTAAAACAAAATAAAACTTTTTCCTTTAATTTTTATTCTTTGAATTTTTCTGGGTAATATATATGACTTTCATGTGAAAAAAAGTATCAAAGAAGGGGGTGGGGAGATAGCTCAGTAGAATAAGTGCTGGTCTGGCAAGCACAAGGGCCTGAGTTCAATCACTGGTTCCTTCAAAAAAAAAAAAAAATCAAAGATTTACAGCTTTCAGCATGAATGGTTTAATCTGAGGTAGCACATTTTCACTGGTGTTTTTTCCATGTGATGAAGGGACCTGGCTGCAGAGATAACAGAAGGTAGTAATTTCATGAAATAGGACCATTTGACTAGAATAAGTAATAATTACTTATGGGCTGGTGAGATAGCTCAGCAGACTAAGTACATGCTTAGGCAAGCACAGGGACTGGGTTCAATCTCCAGCACCACATACCTGCCTGCTCCACTCCCAGGTATGTGAGCCAGCCACCGAGACCAGGAATGGTGGCACATGCCTATAATCACAGCACTGTGGGAAGCTGAAGCAGGAGGATCAAAATATTGAGCTCAGTTTGGGTAATTTATTGACTTCATAGATCCTGTCTTTAAATAGAAAAGTAAAAACGGGCTGAGGTTATAACTCAGTATAAAGATCTTTGGTTCAGATCCCAGTGTTGGGAATGGGGGTTGAAAATAAATTTTACTGTGTTTAGTATCCTCTTCTAGAATTTCAGTTGCAAAATGGAAACACTAACAATTTCAGAGAGTATTTTGGTAAGAGATTTGAACTATCTTGTACTGGAGTAAAGAAAGCTGCTTGACATTAATTTCATAATCTTGGAGCATTGCTAAATCATTCTTTTGAAGGTTAAAATTAATATTTGAAAGTAATAATTAAGCCCATAGCTGCCAGGTCTAATTGAAATTTTTGTAGGGAGAAAATGTATGATCCCAGATGTCATTACTCATTCATGATATATCTTACTAATAAGAGGTTCTGGTTCCAGTTGTTTTCATACTAATTGTCTATAATAGGACAAGATTTGTTTAATGAAGTTCATTGTAGATGGAGTGTTTTTCATTATAAATATACACTGTGTTGTAATTAGAAGATAATAGACAAACATTATTTTTAGTTATCAGAAAAATGTATTTTTCTTTTTTAGTAACATTTAAGGGCATATGTGAAGTCAGTGTGCTTTCCTTTCATTTCTAACCACTAGCTAGATTTAATTTTGTTTAGGTGATAAAGTGTGCCCCAAATCACAACCCCTAGAGGTATGGCAATGGATGAAATCTGTACTCTTATAGTTCTGTGTTTCTTTATAGTAGTTTGGTACCCTATAAACAGAGAAAAGGGTTAATCATTGTGGGCTCTGCAATTGAGAGGTTGTATGCCTAGTGGGATGTGGACTACTGTGGCTTGTGTAGCCCTGCAGCAAGCCTGTCTGCCTTGTGTTGTCATAGTTATCAGGATTAAATGTGTGTTCTTTGTAAAGCAATTAGAATCAGAACTGTCTTGTAGTAAATGAATATAAATGGCTTATATATTTTTTATGTAAATATTCTTGGCAGTATTTATTTTCAAGGTACTTGAAAGTATATCTGGCAAGCAATTTTCTTTTATCATTGAAAAAATGGAGATCAGAGGTATTAAAGAAAAGTTTAAATGAATGTAATTATCCATATCACCACAATTTTAAAATAATGTTTAAATATTATTTTCTGATCATAATTTGTATAGCATTCACTTTGGACAGTTGAATATGATTTGTCAATTCTGGTTGCCTGTTTACTTTGTGAGGAATGGGTTGGATATGGTGTTCCTAGTAATAGCCACATTGGAGAGTGAAGACAAACTTCTCTTAAAAAGCAAGTCAGAGCTGGAACTACAGAAATCCACCGTAATCAACTGAGTAGTTTTATAATGTATGAGTGATCCTCTCATCCAGAAATATTAGCTAGGAAGACCAACTGCTAATGACAAATATTTAAAAGGTTGTTTTTAAAAAATTTGTTTGGTTGATGCAGGGTCTCACTATGCAGGCTGGCCTCATGGTGATCCTCTTGCTTTAGCTTCTCTGGCACTGGGATTATGGATGCCTGGACTCTGGCTGGTTCAACCCGCTGTGGGAGCGGGGCTGGCATGGCATGTGCTGAGGATCCAACCAGGGTGCCTCACCTTGCTTAAGCAGGTGCTTTAGTCTGCTGAGCCATCTCACTGGCCCATAAAAGAATTTTATTATTATATTTTTGCAGTACATAATGATTATCCTCATCATGGGGAGTTGGAATATTTACATAACACATCATATGTGTTAAATTGTTAAAAAAAATCATTTTTTTATTTTATGTATTTGGTACAGGGTCTCATTAGACAGCTTGGACTTGTAGTGATTCTCCTGTGTCAGCTTCCCCAGTGCTGGGATTACAGGCATGTGCCACCACACCTGGTTTTGGTGGCTGGCTTTGCGTGCAGGGCGGGGTCTGCAGGGCATGCTATACGGGATTGAACCTGGGTCCTTACGCTTGCCAGGCAGGTGCTTAGATTGCTCAGCTATCTCTGCAGCCCTTATAATGCTTTTTACTTCTGTATTTCTCAGTCTCCCCTCCCTTCATCTCTTGGTCACCTTACTGTACTTAGTTTTGAAAATATCAAGGATTTGACCTGAGAAAATGGCATGATAGAAGGAAGAATATAAGATTAAAAGAAAATGGAGTCCAGGCATCTAGGCTGTACTTTATGACTTTTTTTATGACTAAAAAATTTGTTTGGTTGATGCAGGGTCTCACTATGCAGGTTGGCCTCATGGTGATCCTCTTGCTTTAGCTTCTCTGGCACTGGACAAACTTCTCTGGACAAACTTTCCAGACTTTGTTTACTCCACGTATAGATTAAATAAAGCATCACTCCACATGAATATAATTATTGTTCATCACAAACATATACCAATTTTTTAAAAAGGCATTATTAGTAATATTCTCCTAACCTCCCATATTTATCCTGACTTCCCCAGGCATTGATTTTTGATATTTTGTGTGTATGTCTGTGTGTTTGTGTATGATATAGTGCTTGTTTAAAACATTAAGATGAAGTTTTGTTGTGGTTGTTTTTAAGTGTTGGAACTAAGCTAAGTAAAAGTAATATTTATTTAGGGTTACCTTGCAGCAATTTAATTAAATAAAGGATATCTAAAACAAATGCATGTGAGTAATAAAATGTACAAAAGTATATAAAGAAGGTAAAAATTATAAAAATTCTGTTTTGAAAGTAACAGATTTAAAAATCTATGTTCAATGTTGTAAATAGTGCAATGAAATAAGTGGTATTCTCTTGATAGTGGTAGTGAAATTGTAAATTCATTAAACATTTCTGGAGCAAATAGCATGTAATAATTTTCTTATCAGAAATTTACTAGAAATAAAGTCTGGTGAGATAGTTCAGCAGACTAAGCACCTCCTTAAGTAAGCACAGGAACTGGGGTTCCATCCCCTGTTAGGGATCTGTCTCACTGTGATTGATTTTACCCCAGAATGAGAGAAGATAAACAAGAAGACAAAAGCTGGGCTAGGTGGTGGTAGGTCTGCGTGATAGGCAAGACTAATGCAACACGCAACAAAACCTATGTTTATTTATACTTTGCAGTTAGTAACATGCCTAGCGAATAATAGCTGACCTTAACAAGACAGGATATTTATCTCAGGACTGAGGTAGCTTATTTGCTTTACGCACTGAGGTCTAGTCCCACCTATACACATTTGATCAATTTCCTAAGCTCCCAACTATCCCATGGGATAGTAGCACCATGCTGTACTGCCCTGCCTCTGGGTACATTGAGCTGACAACAGAGACCCAGTGTGGTGTCCCATGTTTATAATCCCAGCACTGGGGAGTCTATAAACAGTAAGGTCACAATGAGTCTGAGCTGCATAGTGAGACTCTGTACTGAATACATGAATAAAATAATTGTTGACGTGTTCCTTTATCATTGAATATTCTGTTACATCTTAATCTTCCTTTGTCATTCATGAGCCATGCTGCTCACATCTCTTTTTTTTTTTTTTTTTTTCTATATTTAGGACAGGGCCTACAGGGTCTCCCTATGTAGATTAGACTTGTAGTGATTTTCCTGTTCTCAGTCTCCCAAGTGCTAGGGTTACAGGTGTGCGCTACCATGCACACCTCAATTACGGTCTAAGCACACTCTGTAGGCAGGACCAGCATGGCAGGTTGGGGATCAAACCCTGGCAGCTGTGCTCTCCCTAAGCAGACGCTTTAGTCCTCTGAGCTGTTAGGTAGGCCCTGCCCTTATCTCTATCTTTGAATACATTACTGTGGCTTTGTTGCCAGACTACCTTCAGTGCCTCAGTGTTGGAAGTTTGGTTTGACACAAGTCAGACAGATTTCTTAGGTGTGATCTCATTGGTAGAAGGGAGGTGTTGGTACCAGCATCCATTTGTGTCTAACTGACGTCACCTAGCAGAAGTTGGGAGAGACTCTTTTCTTTTGGCACCAGGAACAATTGATTCATTGCTAAGATGATAGGGTTAATCCTCTGTTTCCTCTTGGTCTGGGGGATTATACTGAGAAAACTCTCATAGGAGAGGGCTTTGCAGCCAAATAAATTGAGCTGTGATTGCACTTGTATTATCTATCATGGGTATGGGTAGAAATGCATTTGAGAGGGTACTAGTCCAGTGCATGAAAGAAAGTATGAAATGGGGTAATTAATCACAAAGGTGCTGATGGAGTATGCTCCTTAATGGGCTAATGTTCCTAGCACACCAGTAATTCCTAGTTTGTACTCCTCATGTTAGACACCACTGTACTTTTCATTTAGAGTGTTTGCATGAGTATAACTCTCCTTATCTTGATTTTATTTTTATCTTTATCTTGATAGAGTGGCCTGAAAACATATAAGGTAGAATGAACTTTTTTCTCCTTTTCCCCTCATACCCCTCCTTCTCTTCTTGTGTCTGTCTTTGTTTTTTTTTCTTTTTGTGGTTGTTGGGATTGAGTGCTGTGTATTGAGCTATTTTTTCATCTTTTTATTTTTACATGATCTGTAAATTGCCGAGCCTGGGATTAAATGTTCAGTCCTCCTGCTTCAGCCTTTCAGAGTGCTGTGGTTATAGTCCTACACCAGTGGTAGGCTGTAGTACTTTTTTTTGCCTGGATGTGGACTCAATTATGGTAAACTTAACAGCTACTTTTGTCAAATTTCCCTTGGCTGACTTTTCAGAAAAGTTTGAAAGTGAGACACAGAACTCGAAGTCCTTGGGAGATCTTACATGTTTCAGGTACAATAGGTTTGCAGAATGATGCTTGGAAGTGTGTGTGTGTGTGTGTGTTGGCAAACACTGTCATGAACTTCATAATTGGGAGGACAGGCTAGAGAAGATCATGGGACTTGAGTTGTGATAGGGCAACTTGCTCCTGGTGGCAATGTACATCCTGGATGTGTACCAGCTCCTCTGTATGTCTGTGTCACAGGGTGATACTAGGGTAAGGAATGCGTGACAGCTACTACATTGTCACTGGAGAAGACTTTCAGGAGTAGAAAACAGCTGTGGTTTGAAGAGTGAGTCAGTAAAGTACAAAGTTGAATCTATACAGCTGGATTAGTTGGTTGAGCTTGAATGACACAGGGAGGAACACGGTTTTGAAAATGGTAAATCTATTTTTTTGGGTCAGTGGTTCTCAGGAATTAATGTTTAGAAAAAATATCAATGATGGATTCCAAAACAGTTTTCTATTTTCATCCTCAGAAATACTCAATTAAGTTTGGGGCTGGAGCCTAGGCCATACCATGATGAATTTGCTTTTTTTTTTTTTGTATTTTAGGGAAGGGTCTACAGGGTGTGCAGTGCCTCACTACTAGATCGGACTCACAGTGATCCACCTGTTTACAGCCTCCCAAGAGCTGGGATTACAGGAGTGCACCACCATGTCCAGTCTTACTTAACATCTCAGCCTGCCCCAGGGGCTGAACCCTGGCCCCTGTGCCTGCTTGCAGGGGTTTTAATGAGCTGAGCTATTTGACCAGCCCAAATTTGCATTTTTGACAGGGACATAAATGATGCTAATACTGCTGATTGGGGGCTCACTTTTCAGAACCACAATTCTGGATTCTCACTGTATCACAGACTGTTCTTACTCTTCCAGTCTCAACATTTTTGAAGGGTAAAGAGAAGGACATAGAAGTGCCAGATTTTGTTCTACTCCAGATGTTTATGTATGTGTAGCGTCATTTACTTCGCATAGTCATATAAACTCTATTTTCTGTACAGTTATGGAGGCTCAGAGAAACTAAGTAGTTTGTTCAGAACCCCATAGCTAGTCTTTGTTATGACTTTTTAAAAATGAATTCCAAATCTGTATTACAACTCTTATGTCATTTTCTTTACAAATTTTTCAGGGTAAAGCTTTAGGCAGTATAGGAAACTTTCATATTAGTCTGAGATAAAAAAACACAGATCACTTTAGTGTTCCTGGTTTTTACATTTACTAGGAGCTAAAAAAGTGCTGCGTGTACCAAAAAATCTTTTATCGTCTTACTTAATATTGTACAAAAGATAATTAAAAATAATGAAATTTGAAAGGCTTAAGATCAAGCTGACATTGATACAGAAATTTGTGGCATGTTTTATTTAGAATTTCATTTTAAATGAGAGATTTCTGAGTGTCAGGACAAAGTGTTGTTTGCAAATTTATCTTAAGTTCTGTATTTTGAAACATCATGGGGACAAAACATGAAAGTATCTCAGGGCAATATAAGGACAATAGCATGAAACATTTTTCTTCAGGAAGGTATATATTTTCACATAAAAATATATATATACATATTTTATTGTTCAATATGAATGGGAAATTCTCATAAAAATAAAGTGATTGTACAGACTAATCCTTTTGTTTTGAGTAGTTAAAAAATAAAAGTAGACTATAAGAAATTTTAGAACTCTATGAAATTATAGCTCTTCAACTCTGATTTGTCCCCCTGAGTATTAGAAGATATGTGGCACGAATGAGATTGTGCCTTGATCACAGTGGTTTATGTATGCACATTTTCACCATTTTATTAAAATATATTGTCTTAGCAAAACAGTGAGTTTTTGAGATGTAAAGTGGTACTGTAGGAAGCCTGGGAGATAGCTCAGTAGAATAAGCACTTGCCTGGTAAGCGCAAGGACCTGATTTCAATCCCTGGTTCTGCAAAAAAAAAAAACAGAAAGAAAAAGTAGTAATGCTTATTGCTATTAAATTAACCAAAGACCAATCTGATGATACTGTTCCATATTTATATCACTGCTAAATGAATCTTGAGTTTTTTAATAATTGGACCAAGAATGCTGCTGCACCTCATTTAAATCTCAGTCTTCGATTTTGACTAGGTGAATGCATGAGATTATTGCATGACCTTTTCCTCATTTTAGTGTTAGGGAACAATAAGATCCATCTCTGATTTCCTTGTTATTCCTGCTTAATATTTACTGAACTCTATGTTATGTTCCCCACTGACTTCTCCATTTTTTCTGCTCACACTGAGAATGGCTGTCTTCCACTCCAACAATAGTACTAAGTAAATGACATAAGTAGGCTCTGGCCTTCAGAGAATGATGGCACATCTTTTCCACTTCATAGATATCTTTGCTGTAGTTCTTAGTTAATAAAGTGATTACCCATGTTCATATGCAAATTCTATTTCTAAGCATGAATGTGCAGCAGTATTTTCTTACTCAGTTAGGAAGTTTCCTTTTTATACAACCAAGGTGTTAGAGACAAAGATCTGAACAGCATTTAACAATTAGAAATGGACTGTGCAGATCTCCTTCTTAGTCCACACAGGAGGTCTTTAAGAGGAGGAGAGAAGCTTGCCACAGTAATGAACACACAGTAATCACTCTACTTGCTACTATGGAGGCTGAGACCTGAGGTCCATAGGTTCAAGGGGAGCCTGTGTAACTTAGTGATACCTAATCACAAACTAAAAACAAACCAAGTTGAATGTTTGAGGATATAACTAAGAGCTAAAGTGCCCCTTCACTTGATTCCCAGTACAGTCAAAAAAAAAAAAAGAAAAAAAGAAAAGAAACTTGTATAATTTGAAAAAAAGAATATTCTTATATAATTTGGAAGAGTACTGAATCATAAAGGAACTATAAGGACCTCTTTAAAATTTTGATTTTTTTTTTCATAATGACCTCTGTGAAATACCAAACCCAAAATTACTTTTAAGGAAACTTGGAGTAGGGAGGGGAAGCAAGCCCTATTTACTAATACTGTTAGTGCCTCATTACAGCCTGGCTGATAGATAATCTGGAATTGCCTTACAATCTCATTCTTTTTATTTTAAAATTCTCTTCTATTGTAAAACAAAACAAAGAACCTTACAGAAATTCACATAAGCAAAGTGTAGCTTAATGAATTTTCATAAAAGAAGTAACCCCTCAAACAAGTTCACTGAAACTTTGCTGGCCATCCCAAAACCTTCTGCAGTCTTTTCTCATAAAAAAATAACACATTATCCTTTATGGCAATCACTTGCCTTTGTTAAGCAATAAAGCTATAAACACTTCTTTGTTTCCTTTTCTGCTGCGTCTATCTCTGTCTCTGTCTGTCTCTGTTGCTATCTCTGTCCTGTGTTTGAGTCACAGACTTTTACTTAAAAATCTGACCTACCAGTTTGATGTTTTTGCCTCAGCTCACAGAGCAGAAGCTTTTACAGGGTTCACAATCTACTGTTTAGGTATTGGCTTTGTGGGAGCCTCAGCAGTGGCCATTGCAGTGTTTTGCTTAGCCTTTTTTTCCCCTTTTTCTTCTTTGGCAGCCTTGTTAGCTTGCTGTCTTTGGGCCTTTCTAACTTCTGGTTTCTTTCCTTTTGGCCATTATTATAAGGAAGAGATGCACCAGTGCTGGCTATCTGAGATTTGACTGCTTACTGTCTTTTCCTTTGACCATTCCTTTTTATGCTTTTCTTCTGTAAAGAACAATTTATCTGCCAAGGATGCCTCTTGGACAGGAATGAAGATTTGTATTTTGAGGGGCTGGGGAGTGGCTCAGTGGAATAAGTGCTTCCCTGGCAAGCACAAGAACCTGAGTTCAATCCCCGGTTCCACCAAAAAAAAAAAAAAAATTGCATTTTGCATTAAGAAACTGGAGAACTTGGAGTTGGTCTCGGCATAGCTCCTCCTATGTTCTGGGTAGATCTTGTACCCACTAAAATTGTATAGCTGGATCTTCATGGTGGCAGCTGGCACTCAAGAGGAAAGATGGTAAAAAGCCTTCTTTTATAATATTTTATTAAAAGGCTAGGGGTACAGCTGAGTGGCCTGGTGCCTGATTGGTAAGTGCAAGGTCCTGAGTTCAATTCTGGGCTCCAAATAGATTTTTTTTTATTAAGCAACTTAAAGATCCATAGCTTATCTTACCGTTTTTTTTTTTTTTTTCTGCTAGCATCTCCATCATACAATTGCATATCTCCCACATTTCTGATATATGGGAATAAAACTCCCAACTTAAAAGATAGTTGGGCTAAATTCATATTCTCTAAAACCCAAGAACGAATTTTAGGAACAAACGAAGGTTAAGAGCAGAATATATTTTTTGGGGGAAAGAAAGCTTCTATCTGAGAAAAAGACAGAAGGGGAGCTGAATGGGTTGCCTAGGAAGCTCTCTCTTGCAGGAATTTTTATAGAGTAAAACAGTGTGGTGGGATGGGTCTAAGGTGGAGAACATGGGAAGTTGCTTAAGTGGGCATGAGGTGAGACAAAACTATGGTCCACCAATAAGATTATAATCACCATTGTGCAGGCAAAATTAATTGAATCCAGGACCCAATGGGGAAGGGAGTTGTAGCAAGTGGGCATGAATATAGAACAAGAGTTTATCCAGTAGCTGGTGGTGGTTGGATTAGTGACTCTTCCTGGCTTCTCTTATCTTCAGGGCAGTAAGCATTTATGTGATCTTTGATCTTTAGGTCTGGCCCACAGCAGGAGTTTTCACCTTTCTTGCAATCGCAAGTTGTCTTCTGTGCTATCTCCTTTTGGGGCCTATCCTTGGCTGACTGCCTATAATATTTCTATCTAACTCAGCTGCCTGCATTTCCAGTATTAGGGATTGAACCCAGAGTTTTCACATTGGACAACATCCCCAGCACCTTTTTAATGTTAACTCTTTGAGACATGGTCTTTTTTGCTAGGTCACCAAGTTGCCAGACTTGGTTTGAAATGTCCGTTTTCCTGCCTGAACTTTGGAGGGTGCTAGGATTATAGACCTGTGACACCATTGGTTTCAGCTTCTTTTTTTTTTTTTTTTTTTTGGTGGAACTGGGGATTGAACTCAGGCCCTTGCGCTTGCCAGAAGTGCTTATTCCACTGAGCCATCTCCTCGGCCCCATGGTTCTATCATCTTAAGATTGTATTTCTTATAAATTGATAGTAGATCTAGAGATTTGACCAAATTTAATATATATGTATTATGTACATGAGTGAACATTTTGAAATCATATAGGAGTGATTAAAAATATCCAGTGAATGTTTGTGTAAAGTATACTACAATAAAAGACACAGTTCTGTGAATCCCCCTCACAATATTTCCTCTTGCTTCCAGTACATTTATCCCATCATTCTTGCCTCTTTCAGAAACAGTTCTAGAAGTCTTCATGAGTGTCTTTATAAGGCATGAAAATATGGGAATGTAGTTGCCAAGAGCCACCTGAAGGAAAGGCAGGCTTATAAAACAGTACAGTGTGTCCTCATCTACTTACTCACTGAATCTGAAACCATGCAGCTTCTGCATCCTCATCAAAATCAGAATGACCTTGAAATCAATAAGTATTTTGAGTCAATTCAAGACACCAAGGCTGCTATGATAGCACAACTAAAAACAGTCACAAAAGGGGACATTCAGAATTACCTCAGAAAGTGGGAAGAGCAATGGGATAAATATGTTTGAAGCAAGGAGGAATATTTTGATGGGAATTAATGACAGTGTGTCTTTTACTATAACACATTTTTAAAAATCACTGTATTTTTCATTATACTTATGTGTATTTAGGGTGTTAGCAGCTCTTGATGCCCAGACTCTAGATCTGTGACTCAATTAGGGTTGTATAACAGTTATCTCTTTCAATCATTCCTTATTCATTTGTTGGCATAAATATATCTACAATCTTCATGTACTCCTTGGTTACCCAGAAGAGTAGGGTATATAAAAGCCTCTGGGTCCTGGGGCTGTGGGATTTTCCTGGGGTATCTTGAGGACAAGAAACTAAACCTGCTGGAAACAGGCCATTTGTTTGGCCAAGTGTCTTGGTTCTTGGACATGGAAAGAGAGCTAATGGTCCTGGCCTGCACATTGTTAGTCATTGCCTAGTTGCTACCAATGAGTACTTTCTCAGCAGGATGGACTTTTTGCCTTTTCATTTAAACTCCCCATAGTTTTTAGATCCACTGCTGTTTGCCTATAGATTCAAACCCTTATTTTCAATATGAAACAATTAAATACAGTATCATCAAGTCCTATTTCTTTCCTTAAGTGGGTCAGGTGGAGAACTCTCAATCATCATAGAGGTGAAGCTCAGCATTTTTAATGTTAAAATTAATAAAATCTGCATTTATCATTTTATACATATAAATCGTATTACATTTATTTCATAAAAAAGTTAAGAACAAAATAATTTACAAATTAAGCTTTATAGCTACCATTTTATATTTATATAAGCATCTATATAAATCAAAGTCTGAAGCTGGCATGCATTAATCCAGTTGTTTTCCACGGAATTTCATGAGTGAAAATGGGATGTAGAAACTGCCTGTTTCTTTGGCTTTGGAAAATATTAATGTAGTTTGAATTTACTGAAGTATAGAAACAGGTATTTCTTCTTAAGAAAGGTACTTAAGATTTATTAAGTACATCATTCTTTGGGAACTAGTGTTCTATTTATATTATGTATGTTTATCTTCAAAGTAAAATATTTGGTGTTGGTGTTCTTTATACTGACTCAGTAAGTGAATGAATCAGAGCTCAGAGAGGTTAAGTACCTTCCTGAAGGTCACAGGACAGTGGCAGCACTAGGAAGTCTAGACTGAGTGCTCTACACTTCGGTGCCCCTCAGATGAAGTCGTATGAAGAAGGTGAAGAGTGAGCCGTGAACTGGGTGTTTATGTTTTTACAGTAACCTGGCTAAAATTTCTGTTTCATTTGTTATTTCCACTTGGCTTAAAAAAAACACTGTAATTCATATTTATAACTAACGTACTTAAACATTTAAAATGTGTGTATGCTCATTACCATCTTGTAAGATGGAGGGAGAAGCCAGACACTAAAGAAAAGAAACCTGAAGTCAAGAAGGCTGGCCATGGTACTGGTAAAAAGGGAAAAGTACAAAAGGCAAAAAAAAAAAAAAAAAAAAAAGAAGGAGCAGACACACTGCAGCCAAAAATCCTGTCTTAGTTAGAGGAATTGGTAGATACTCCCAGTCTAGATGCTACCCTACTGAAAATGTGCCCTGAAAGCTCTGGAGCCACAACAAGAAACCCTTCAGTCAGCACGCGAGGAAACTTTGAGCATCTTGATCATCCTCACTGGGCATCACAGAGGCAAGATAAAAATTATTCCATTTAATTTTCAGAGAGTGGTCTTCCTGAATCAGTTGGCTGGTAGCTCGCTACTTGTGTCTGGGCCTCTTAGCCTTAATCATGTTCCTCTATGAAGAACACACCAGGCACTGTGCCACTGAGCTATATTTCTGTCCCCAATGTATGCATATTTAAAAATAAGTATTGCTATTAAACAAAATACTGCTCATTATTAATGTTATTTTGATTAATGACGTCAGTTTTTAGTAATTATTGCCTTGTAAATAGTTAATAACTCCCTATTTTATTATTTTCAATTATTTATTTTTTTGGTACAGGGTCTCGCACACAGCTTGGACTCATAGTGATCTTCCTGTCTCAACCTTCCCAGCGATGGGATTATAGGCATGCACTACCATGCCCAGTTTCAGTGGCCAGCATAGCATGCAGTACTGGGGGTTGAACCCCAGGTCCTTGAGCTTACCAGGCAGGCCCTTAGACTGCTGAGCTATCTCCCCAGCCTAAACTCTCTATTTTAAATAACTTAAATTAACTTTAAAAGGTTAAATAAATATTCAAATAAATATTTAGTAATTTTAAATTATAGAAGTTAATTCAAATATGTGCAATTAAAATATTCTTTGGGATTAATTTTTAGAATACATAATTTGACATTTTTGATACATTGTAGAATGATTGAAGATTTGGACTCTGCCTGCATTTGAATCTTGATTCCACATTTCAATCAATGGCTGTGTGGCTTTGAGCAAGTTACTTAGTCTCTCTGGGCCTCACTTCCTTCATCTGTAAAATAGGAGTCATAAAAGTACCCTTCTCAGAAGCTTATTATATGCATTCAGTGACTTGATACCTGTTCAAGATATCTTGAAGAGTAAAGCTGAATGTATGAGTTATGTGCCATTCTTGAAGATTACACTGCAATCCCGTGGAGTGTCTTGAAATGACCTTGAAGCCTTTATCCCCATAAAGAGAAGGGTCAGAGACAACCTTTAGTTTTCCCAGGATTAGATTTCTGTGTTTACCAATAGGCTCTCCATTTGTATAATTATCTGTTAACATCTTCCATACAGAATCTGTCCATATTTGTGTGTGGCAAAATTTTGTTTAGCTGTACGTAACTATAATTTTTAATATTTTGAATTAGTTTAGGATGAAGCTTATTCTTCTATAATGGGATTATTTGGTACCCCTCCTTTCCCCAGTTGTGGGCCCAACAAGGACAAGAGATGTATGATATTGCCAATGCCAGTGTACTAGAAGCTCACACCCACCAGTGGGCACCAGTCTCATCAGCACTAACTATACTACCAGCACTACTTTTGTTCTTAGGCTTCTTCAAGAATTTCAGTCCTGCTAACAATTCTGTGCTCTATTCCACTATACTGTAATAGGCATGTGCTAAAGCATCCGGAAAGCAGAAGCAATCAATAGAATGAAGGAGGGATGGGCAGTAGTTAGATGACCAATGTCTGAGTGTAAAGAGAAAGTTTTAAGACCTGGTAGGTCTTCTGGATGTATATTTTCATGCAGGTATGTATCTTTCACAAATTGTAATTTCTCCACCTTCTAAGGAGAAAGACATGGTTAAGGCAGTAAAACTGGTTTCATGGAGTCACTGTACCCCACCCTGGGCTTTGAGAACCATCAGGTGAAATACTGGGGTGCATCAGGGAAAGAGCCAGAAATGGCTAGTTTTGGGAAAGGAAGGTTGGAGAACAAGTTTGAAAAAGAAGTCAAAGTCCGAAGTCCTGGTAGGAGATCTTCTAGATATTGAGAGTAAGATATTTGAACCTTATTCTTTTTTATAAATATCATTTGAAGGGTTTTGATAAAGGAGTGACACATGAAGATTGTGGAAGAACATTTTTGCAAGGAAAAGTAATTAGAGAGAGGGAGACCAGTTTATAAAGTGCTATAATGGTTTAGAGAGGTCAGTGGGTCCAGTGTAGAAGGCTTATTGGAATGAAGTGATGTTGAAGATATACTCTGTTAACAATTGGTTGGGCTATATGAACCTGAAAGTAATAAGATACACCTTAAAAAGTGTCATGTAATCAGCTTTTTGCTTGGTCTCTGTGTATGTATACAGAGTCATTCACCCAAGAACACTCTATAAGTAGAGATTGTGGTAACTTCTGTTCTACTGGAGAAGTTGGTGATTTAAATCCTGATGTATGAACTCTGACTGCTTTTTCAAGTTTACTACTAATTTTGGAGTAGATTTTAATATGATGAAATAATGTTATTTGTGACTTTTCCATTTCTTCTGCAACTTTTTGATGACAGTCTCACGGGAGACTTTTTCTTTTGGTGGAACCAGAGATTGAACTCAGGCCCTTGCGCTTACCAGGCCCTTATTCTACTGAGCTATCTCCCTGGCCCCCATCTTGGGAAACTTGAATAAAATGTGACAGTTTGCTTGCCAGCTTGCTTATTTATGTATTTATTGTTGTGGTGGTTCTGGGGATTGAACTCAGTGGTGTTCTCCTGAGCTATATCTCCATCTCTTTCTATTTTGACACTAAGTTGCCTAGGCTGACCTCAGTCTTGGAATCTTCCTGCCTCCCTAGTAGCTGAGATCATAGGTGTGTGCTAGTGGAAATTTGCTTTTTATTTTTGAGCAAATGCAACTTCTTTAATTCAAACCAAGGAACTGTTTTAACTTTTAGAGTTTATTATCTTACATGGCCTCTTAGATAGTTTATTGATGTTACAACTAAAATTGTGCAGTTCCCTGGTTGAATTTTGGAACATGCTCTACGGCATGTGTTGAAAAAAACTTAAGCATCATAGTAGGAGGTACCAGTGAGTCATATGTGTACGTTGTAGCAGAAGCCTTTACCATGCTGTACAAATAATCTTGCCATATTTGAATTGACCATAAACAGAATTATAAAAGAAATAATTGACCAAGTGAATGTTGGCATTACCACCATTCCAAAGACTATGTATGCATAGGAATTTAGTGAAGGCACATTTCAGCTTGAATGAAAAAGAATATAGATGTCACACAGGAAATGACACTGTTAAATATATTCACGTTAAATAGAACTACTGGATGTAATTCATGACTTTAGCCCAAAGGATAAAATTATGGGCAACTACTCCAAATTTAGTTTGACTAGGTACAGAAAAGATGATTTTCTCTAATGTAGCTTTACTCTGTAACATGAAGAGGGCAAACCTTGTTCAAACTATTCTTGATAATTTTTTCCGAAGATATGCACATTAATTGTTAAGAATTCTAGTGTTTTATATTATAGTATACAAAATGAATACTAGTTGTATGATTTTTTTCATTTTTCTGTACATTGATAAAGTTTTTAATGTTTTAATCAAGGTTCCCAAATGTCATAAAGCAATGATAGCCTTTTCTCACTAGGTATTATTAACCTAGTCTTTTGGTTTTTTGGTTAGGATCTCTGCACGATCAAAGTCTTTTCAAGGCCTTTGTCTTTTTCCACTGCATTCATCTTTCTCTAGTATTTCAAAGACGTAACTTTACTTCCTGTGTTCAATTTCTGTTTTTTTGTGGAGTGCCTTAATGGCGTGAGATGACTTCACAGGAAGGAGCTCTATTAATTAAGCAGTAATTAAGCAGTAATAAACCTTAAAAGATGATGATTTCTGTTAGGAACAAATAGAAGATAATGTAAAAGAGAAAGTGAATCCACCAAGGGAGAAAACCTCTGGAAAGTATGAAAAAGTGGGAAAAGTGAACAGTTAACAGGCTGACTCATCCATGTGGCCACAGAGAGATCAGAAAATAAGTGTTTTAGGGGTCACATGCACTCAGAATTTGCAAAAGGGTGACAGTGACTGGCAGGAACTTCTTACCCTGGTTCATATTTATACTGATAGCTCACCTCTGCCAAAGGCTACAGGAGCTACCATTCACCAGTAGAGTGGGCCTGGGGGAATCTTTTTCACCACCATAGGAGAAGCCCATGGCTACAGGGAATAGAAAGAAAAGTAACAAATCCTTTAGTTCAAAACCAAACCAAAACAAAACAAAACTTGTCTTGTAATAGGGAGGATACATCAGTTAGGTAAGCTGTGAGATTCAGAGACTTCTGCGGCCTGATTTGGGGACTTAAGCAAATGTGTATGCTGAGCACCAAAGAGCTAACTTACAAATGAGCTTTAGGAATATAACCCTAGTGTAAATTAGAATCCATCTGCCTTTTCTATATTATTTTTCATTTTAATTTTTTGACTTCACCAAAGTTATAGGTCACTGATAAATTACTTTGGAAGTACTCTTTGTCTTGATCATTTTATCGTATGTAGATGGTGCTGAAAGTTATTAAAATTAATTTTGATGTTTTTAATTTTTTGAAGAGATGATATTTTCTAGGTCATAATACAAAAGTTATATGTGATCTAGCTTTCTGGTGCCTTGTAATTTTATACCTTAATCATAGGTGGAATTGAATCATCAAGCAAGATAGCATGATTAGTGGGAGTGGCTTGTTTTAATGTTCCAGGTTGTATTAATTTTAGATGAAATGAAATTAGTGTTCCTATGGACAATTGAGCCAAGTTCCTGAATTACTGTATTCAGTTGGGATTGACTCAATTTAACAAAATGGTACTTTCAGAGTTTTTGAGGATAATGAGAAATGGAACTGAAATTAAAATTCACTCAGTTTGGACAAAATAATTTCTGTGAGCAGCAATTAAGAAGTTACATGTAAAAGGTTCACTTTCTGTTCTAATTTCAATTGGTATTACACCATCTTAAGTTCACAGTTACTTTACTTGGAAAATATTATGACTTAATGCAAAGGACTATCCTCTACATTGTGTAATTTTACTCTTTTTGAAGGGGATGTCACTGTGTTGCCTGGTCAGGCCTTAAACTGAATTTAAGTGACCCTCCTTCATCAGCTTCCCAAGTAGCTGGCACTACAGGCATATACCACTGTACCTAGCTAGAATTGATCTTGAAAGGCCAGAGAGGATTAATACCAGTTTAGGGCTATTTATTTTTTGACCAATAATATTTTGGGAGACTCTTAAGACAGTCTATGTTGTTAAAGAAAAAAATTCATACTATGTGCTAGCTTTAAAACCAGAAAAGATGCAGATGCTTTCTTGTGAGGGTAGGTCCTGAATGGGATTGGGTTTGGCCCAGCTTGACTCATCTATGAGAATGTTTTTTGGAAGAGGCAAACTTTGTGGGTATTCCTGAACATGGATTGGCTTCTGGAGACATGGGCACTTTATTTTGAAAGGCCAGAAAAGTTCTAGCTAATTATGTGCCAGTTTCATATGACTATCTCTTGTATGGTGATATCCCTGTTCTTGTACCTTAATAATTTTTCATAACTAATTATATCCAAAAGGCACATTTTGGGTATTTAATAAATCATAGATCAATAACTGTTACTGCCTAGTTCAAGGATAGCTTTAGTTACATGGTGAGTTCAAGGCCAGCCCAAGCTACACAGGGAGACACTGTCTCATAAAACAAAAAAAAAAACTAATAGCTGTTACCAAGTATTGTTATAGAGGTACTAATAATGAATAAATGTTAGACTCCTTTAAATACAGTATGAACATTATTTACCTGTAACATAATATAAACACTCCTGGTCTGTGCACTTTATATTCTATTTGTTTCAGAGTCCAAAAGTGAGTGGTAAGCCGGGCGTGGTGGCGCATGCCTGTAATCCCAGCACTTGGGAGGTTGGGGCATGAGGATTGTTGTGAGTTCGAGACTAGCCTGAGCTACAAAGCGAGCTTAAGGCCACCCTGAACTGCATAGTGAGACCCTGTTTCAAAAAAAGACAAAAAAAAAAAAAAAGTGAGTGGTAAAAGCCCATAGGAATTCAGACTGGCTGGGCAAAGTTGATCTGAGGCCAAGTGAGGGAGTGGGGGTTAGAGAGGGTGAAAAGAGGTGAAAGGGCTCTTCTAACTTGAGTGCTAAAACTATATTCGAGTCAAAGGATGGAAGGGCCTCTTGATCAGGGTTTGGTATGTGGAGAATGGAAAGCTGAATTGGTAAGCTTTTTTCTTTTCCTCCTAAATTCCACCCTGATAACAACAGAAAAGCATATTTAACTTGCATGGCATTAAAATATTTGAGCATTAAGGATCAGGTGCTAGGATTGAGAAATTGTTCACGTCAGGCTAAATACAACTTTAGTGGACATGTGGTGTCCAAACAAACTAAGGAATAGGTGCACTATTTCTATTAGTCACTAATGTTTGATTTTTAAAGAACACAGCAGGCTTTTTGAGGCAGTTTAAGGAATGGGTGTGGAAAGGGGTGTGGGGGAAGGAAATCTCAACAGAATGCTTTTAGATATTTCCTGTTATATAAATGCTACATACTTCTCATGCTTTCAGATTCATAGCAGTGCGAATGAAGCCCGTTGATCACTTATAAAGAATGAAGACACATAAGTAGTAAAGGAACCTGAAAATTGGCATAAAGCGTAACTTCTAAATTTTTGTTTAAATCCTTTATTGTGGAATTTGAATATCATATACTTGGGCAAAAAATGTATTTGGTTTTTCAAAACTTTTTTCAGCTTATAAGACTTTTCTGTTTTAGTAAACGAGTCTATATTTAGTTGGACCTTCCAGGTGTCCCCCCTCACCCTCATGTGTCCCTCAAGTAACCTGATACTTTTATGTCATGATATTTAATGTCCTTCCAAAGAAGAGTGCTACCAAATATAATGACACTTTTAGTATCTGCATTTAATTCAGTAAACTGGGATTTTGTGTTAGCAGTGGAAACAAAAATTAAAGCTTTGTACTTTTTTGTTCAGTCCTGGGAATTAAACTCATAGCATCCACACTAAGCTACATCAGTCCATTTCTAATTTTTTTTTTTTTTTTTACGCAAGATCTCAGAGTTGCTGAATTGACCAGGTTGGGCTTGAATTTGTAATCCTGCTATTTCTGCTTCCCAGAATAAAGTCTACATTTCTTCTACTTCTGTTTTTCTGGTATGCTAAATTCTTTTATTTTCACATTTATATCCTCCTTTCTTCCCCAGCATAGCTAGGTTTATCTATATTAGTGGCTGAAAGAAGCAGCCAGGGGTTTTGTGAATTCTAAGTTCACAATAGAGATTTTGTGAATTTTAGAAAAATCATTCCTTCCTGTTTTCAGTAAAGTGATAAAACAGGATAAGGCATTTGGGCTTCTTAGCTGTTGTTGTTCATACCATTTAGGGATAAGAATGTGAACTTGTAAATACTTTCTTTATGTAAATACCATATCTGTCAAGCTCATTGCATTGTTCCTGTATGGAACATGATACTGTAGCTCTGGTGAACAAAATGTCTGAGCTCAAGAATGGGTTCTGTTGATACAGCCCGTTCTAGACAGTGCTTTTCATTCTTTTGAACTGTATTTTGTAAAATAGACTATTTAATAGGATTTTTTTTACATCAAGGGAAGGAATATGTGACTAAAACAGCCTGAATTGGTGTATATTTGAAGCATATTTTAGCAGAGTAGGGGGTTCTTATTTCAGTTGTTATATAGTCTCTAGCTATCTACTTGATTTTAAAAAATAATTCAGTAACTATTAATTGAGTGCATATGATGTGATGTGCATTGTTCTATGTTCCCTAAAAGATATAGAGATCAATGATTATGGATATGAACCTACAAGGAGAATACTTAACTAGAAAGTAGTCAGCAATTTACAAAGGATACAGATAAAACACTTTCGGATCCAGAATAGTCAAAACCTCGTTGGATCATAAGTGATCACTCAACCTTCTGTCCTGAAATCTAGAAATCTAAAGTGGGTAGGACTTCTGAAATACTTCTTTATAGATTAGAAGTACAATGTTTCTTAGATCTTGTACCAGAGCTTAGATATGTTGTCAGCAAGGCGCCAAGTAGTTCCCTGACTTTTGTCCCACCCCATGTGATATCATATATGAATTGCTCAGGTGCATCATGGGACTTTACACTGGGACAAACCATAATGGTTTGTGGATATGGTACATCTCTGAGGGAGATCTTTGATATGATCAAGGGGTGTGGTTCTTGTCTGCGTGATCTGTGGTGTGTTGGTTTTCAAAAGGTATATGCTAATTTGAAAGAATTTAAAAAATTTTTAATTTTGTGCTCTGGAATTGTTGTATTCAGGTAGTAATTTGTTCACCAAATATTAATTGAGAACCTAGTATATACTAGAATTAAGGAGACTAGTGTGTTGAATTATTGCATGCCTAAGCATGAGTAGGAAGATAAAATTTTTATATACATAGCTTATACATGTGACAGAAGTGAAAAGAGACGAATTTAATGTGTAATAGAAGTTTAGGGCCAGGAGAGTTTATTTCTATGTAGTACATGTTCATTTGATGTGGGCTTTGTATAGGGTTGTCATGTGTTCATTCTGCTTGGTAGCCCCAATTTGTACTGGAATCCCAGTGGTCTCCTGCAGTAAATATCCTTTTGCCTAGTTTGGCTAATATGATCTACCAGGCTTCAAAGATTAGTGGGACTTAGTGGAGAGGAGAACAGTCTAGGTAAAGACAAATAGCATAAACAAAAAAGTTGGGCAATGGGAAGACTTTGGTACACTTAGAAAAAGCACATTTAGTTTGTGGCTTTGGAAACAGGAAAGTGAATTACAGGAGATGAAAAGTTGAAAGGGCAAGCTGAGGTGAGATACTAAGTAACCTGAATGCCAGACCAGGTACTTTGGATTTTATGTAGTTAGCCATGGAATTTGGCTTTTTAAAACAGATTATAATTCCTGATAGGTATATTAAAGGGCTAAAATCTTGGGACACAAGATTTTAAAGCAAATTTGTCAATTAAGAATCATTAAGATTTATGTTTAAGAGCTTTGGAAAGTAAGGCACAAGTTATCACAGTCTACAATTAAGTGTCATAAACCTAAACAATTATTGTTTTACTTCACGAATTGACTTTAGATCTTAGAATCAAAACTGTTTTTATTTTGTTTTATAGATAAAGAAAACTGGAATCAAAGTGATTGTTTAATGTCAGAAATCTCTAGTAAGTTGTTGGCAGAGGTGGGGTCAGGCCCTACCTACTCTGATTTCTTATGCAATAGGCATTTCATTTCACCATTGAGCTATATTTGGGGAACTCTGATTTACTTTTGGCTAGATCACATCAGTGTCTCGTATCTTGGCTTAGCTGTGATAAAAGTAAAGATTATCTACTTCAAGGATGTTGAAGGCTACATTTTAAAGTGTTGTGTTGAGAAATTCTGTCAAGAAAGATCACAAAGAAGGAAGGAACACTAAATTGGGCAACTTTTAGCTTGGTGAGGGGCTCATGCCTATAATTTTAGGAGGCTAAGGCAGGAGAACTGGAAGTTGAAGGCCAGCTCAGGCAATTTTTACAAGACCTTGTGTCAAAATAAAAAAGAGCTGTTACAGCTCAGTGGTAAATTACCCCTGGGTTTGGTCACCATTGCCTCCCCAACCCAACAACCACACCCCTCCCAACAAATAATCATTTCCTTCCTGTGTGACCAAAAAAAAAGTGATAGATATAATTCTCACACATTGAAATAAGATTTTAATTATGGCTTGTGCAAAAAATATCAGATTTAAAAGTAATAGATATGAAATGTATTTTATAGTGTAGCTTTTAAAAGTGTATATTAAAAATTTGAGAATAGTAAATGTAATAATCTATCGAGTTAGTACAAGCTTACTAATCACTAATGTGAAAATTTTATTATACTTTAATTATGCTTACCTACTATTGATATTTATTGAAATAATGTTATTATAAAGGTTTTAAGTTTTGAAGAAAGACTGCAAACATTGTTTTTTTACTTTTATGAAAAGTTAATGTATGTTTTTTAACATTACATTTTTGGATGGCTATTAGGCCTTATAAAACATAATTCTTGAATATCCATGGTATACCCAAATATTGGGTAACTTTACAAAAAAAATTAGTTTACTTATGCAATTTGGTATTTATGGTAAAGGATGCAAGATTTATTAAAAATAAATGTTGACTAAAGTGCTAAAACTTCCTCTTTTCAACCAGTAAATTAATGTCTTCAATAAAACTTTATTCCTAGTGAGGGAACATTTTTGAAAACCTAATTCTAGTTTTTATTTTTAATGTAAACGATCAAGTAAACATTTACCTAAGTAAGGAAATTCAGTAAAAGCAAAACTTTCTCAGTGTATACTAATTTGAAGTGCAAAAGAAGAGTGTAGTTCAAAGGATAATTTTATTTTATATATTTTGGAAATTAGTACTTCAAGTTATTTAGAACATAGGTTTATTAGACAAAATGTGCATAACGCCAGAGCAGAGGTAATGCTGAGAGGATTGACGTTTGAGATACTTAATAGCTTAAAAAGATAGAAACATTACACTAGCAGTTGCTATATACTTGGCCAGAGAATGGCTTTCCATTCCAAAAAATAGTCATCTGTAGCCCATCATCTGGTGTAAAATGTTGAAAGGGTGCAGACTCCTGAAGTCACAGGAGGGGCCAGCTAAGCAGCCAGCCTCACAGAAGTTTGGAGGGTTTAGAATGAAACACTCAGCAAGGCCACGTGACTATGTTCTGCAGCCATCTCACCACAGTTCAAGGGCTTTCATAGACAGGCTTTCCAGCTCCCAGGACAGGGAGTTATAGCCCTTTGGGGGATGGTGAGATGTGTAGGTAATGCTTGGGTAAAGAGGCAAACACTTTTGAGAGGAAGACAGGCTCGGGAATTGCAGAGTACAGTTTCTGTCCTGAAGGTGAAATTTGTGGAGCTGACATGTTGAGTTGTGCTTTTTGTGAGATGATTTCACATTTTACTGAAAGCATGGTAGAACTACCAGCAGAGAAATACTCATTGTATAATGACACTTAAAACTAATTTCTGGAAATTAGTTTGTTTTTTGCTTTGTAAAATGGAAAGAGTTAACTGATGAGAGATTACAGGAGCAACACCATTTCAAATGAAACTGTATGGAAACTTTTCCTAATCAGCTGTTTTCATTTCTTCTTGTGCTTTACAAGGTACCTAGTATGAACTGCCTTGTGTTAGAAGCATACTGACATATGTCTTACCTTTCCAATAAGTTGTAGCTTCTTAGGGAGAATTCAAGGTTTCAAAACCAAAAATAAATTAAATGAAAAATAAAAGCATTTATATTATGCTATAACATCAGGGAAATACATTCATACTGATTATTTGGTGTCTTTATCTTTCGTTGTGTGTAACAAAGTCATCTAAAAGACAGAAAAGTAAGGCATAGTATTTATATTTTCTATTTTAAGATCCACTAGAACTTAGTTTATACTAAAACCCTATAGTGGTAATGTAATATTTTACATTATATATTCATTATATATTTTAGAATACTAAAAAGTATGTTTTATATAATCTCTTAGCAAAATGTACATGAAATTCTGTGGTGATATATTTGAAATCAGTAAAGACAGTAGAAAACGTTTGTGACTTTTAACATTAAAATTTGGAAACTTATTGGGAGATTTTTTTAAGTAGAAGATTTTTTAAAATTTTATTTTAGTTTATGTTAGTAATGATGAGCAAATGTACAAATAAGTTCCTGAAGAAAAAATAATAATAGCTGATTGTCTGATTTTTCTTTCTTTACAGTGAACCCATTGAATAGTTTCTTTTGGTATTTAGAAAAATATTTGTATGTGTTGGTTTTCAGGTTTACATTTTGAGAGCTGACATCAGGAGGATTCAGCTGTTGCCTCTGCCTTCCTCAGTACCACACTCCCCACCCATCCTGGCATACTATATTGCTTTGTAGAAAAGTCAGAAGTTAGTGTTTGCATTTGTATAGCTATGTAAATATTAGTAATGGATGCTCAATCTAGTGTACGATGATTGAGTTTCTTTCTGTTTTCTCTGTAGTTAATAATTATTTTATTATTTCATATGTTTAGTTTTCTGTGTCACCAGTTTGCTGTCAGGATTATGAATTTCCTTTCATAGGTATTATTTTAATGCATTCGAACACAAAAGAAATTCTGTTACTTTCAAACCTCCTGCACATTCTGATTTTAGTCTCCATTTTTATTTTCACTATTTTACTTTTGAGACAAGATCTTGCTCTGTATTTCAAAATGGCCTCGAACTCCCTATGTATCCCAGGCTGGCCGTGAATTTACAGCAGTTCTTCCATCTCACTCCCCCAGTCCTGGGATTACATGCATGTGCCCCCATGCCTGACTTAATCTCCATTTGGAATGATTTATCAATATAATTACTATACATAGTCATCCTAGGCTCCCAATTTACTGCCAGCTTGTAGACTCATTTGTCTTCTTACTGAGTTAGATACTGATTTTTTGTTCTCATGTCTTTCACTTTTCTTGGTTAACTCGCTTTTCACAGGTGTGTGTGTGTGTGTGTGTATCCACTTAGAGGTTAACAATTTTCTATATTTGTGTTATCTCCTTATCTTTATAATCTGTTTATATTTGTGTGTAATTTATGTAATTGTGTATCAAGTTGTAATTCATTGTTATTCCTATTTGTCTATAGTTTCTTTCTTTTTTTTTGGCAGAATCAGGAATTGAACTCAGGCCCTTGCACTTGCCAGAGAAGTGCTTACTCCACTGAGCCATCTCCCCGTCCCCATGTTATTCCTATTTGAACTAGAGCAGTTCTTCAAAGCTTTTGCTTTTTTTTTTAACTGAAGAACAAATAACAATGAGACAGTTTCAAATCAAATTAACAGGATAGATTCAATAATTAATACCTTGCAAATTGTTTTCGTAATGGTTTGTTGTTGTACAAGGTGCATACATGATATTCTACTTACAGACACTATCAGAGAAGATGTCTCTAATTAATGAATTAAGAGAATGTAGCTAAATACTTATCTTATTTTTTAAGGCGGAATTATAGCACAGTTTCAATAATTACTTTCTACCTTGTTATCTTCCTAGTGATTGTCCTTAGTACTAGAAGCTAACATAATATTTTGTCCAACCACTATTAGTGCAAATCTTGCTTCTCATAGAATTATGCAGAAGTACTGCATATTTATCCTAACTTTACTGTTTATTCAAACACATCATGGTTCTTCCTTTGTATCTCCCTTTTTTCATATAGACCTGTCAAAGATGGGCACTCCCTTGTCATCAAACTATTGTAGGTGCCTGAACTCAGCAACACAATCAAACAATTCAGAAGTCCACAATAATAGTGAGTTATCTGAAGAAGTTGTTGACTATAGCCATTTACAGCTCAACTTATTATTATGACCTCATTTTTATGCTTTGCTGCTGGATGGTTAAGACTGAGATCAAGCAAGAGCTATAGAACAAAAAATATAGCTTTTGTATCTGATGAGGTCAGTGAAGTCCCCTCAGGGTTTACCTTGTAATCCTGTACCTTACTCTGTAGATCCTTTCACTGTGTCAGCCAAGTGCATGAGTCATGGCCATTGCTTGCCCAGTTTGCTCTCTGTGAGAGCCTGAGAGAAACTTTTCTCTCCATGTGACTCTCCCCAGCCACACTATCCTTCCTCTGTGGCTCCATGATCTCCTTGATCAGAAAATTTGGGGCACAACTGAGTTCCACAATGTTACAATACAGGCTCTTCTATATCCTGAGTCTTCGCTGACCTTGAAAGGCTAGGGTCAAAATGCTGGCTGACCTTGTTGCCCTTCTATTTCCACAAATTTTGATCTGTGATCTTAGGTTTTAACAATCCAGAAGAAAAGCTGATTAGTACCGTGCAGCATATGCCATTCTGTTTTGCCCTAATTATCTGACTGAATTCTTTTTAGTTGTTGTTGTAGTACATTTCTATTTGTATTTCATCTTTTGACTTCTTACACTAGGGAGACTATACGATATTTGCACATGTGTGTCTGGTTT
This sequence comes from Ctenomys sociabilis, assembly GCA_004027165.1. Lineage (NCBI taxonomy): Eukaryota > Metazoa > Chordata > Mammalia > Rodentia > Ctenomyidae > Ctenomys > Ctenomys sociabilis. Next base: position 17,868 of record PVKA01010935.1, on the reverse strand, counting down.
ATTTCACTTAAAAGTGTATGTTCAAGTGGCATCCACTTCAATATAAATGCCTCAACTTATCATTCTTAATAGCTGAGTAATACTCCATTATATAGAAATACCACATCTTTTTCAGTCATTCCTCATGTAATGGACACCTTGGTGTTTCTAAGATTTTGCTATCACAAATTGTGTTGCTATAAATATAGGTACACATATATCACTATGATATGATATTTTCAGTTCCTCTGGGAAAATTTCTAGTAGGGGGATAGCCGGCTTGAATGGGATTTCCACTACTACTCTTTTGAGGAGTCTCCACACTGATCTCCACAATGCTTGCACCAGTCTACATTCCCACTGGCAGTGGAGAAGTGTTCCCTTTTCCCCACAACTTCTCCAACATTTGTTGTTGGTTGATTTCCTTATAATAGCCATTCTTTCTGGAGTGAAATGGTATCTCAGTGTTGTTTTTATTTGCATTTCATGGAAGGCTAGCAATGTGGAGCATTTTTTCATATATATACTCACTTCTTAAATTTCATTCTCTGAGAAGTGTGAATTCATCTTAGATGTCCATTTCTGGATTGGGTCTTTAAATTTGAGGGCTCTGTTATATCTTAGTTTTTTATATATTCTAGACAGCAGACCTTTCTCTGATTGCTTATTAGTTATGATTTTTTCAAAATATGTGGGTTGTCTGTTCATGTTGTTTACAGTTTCTTTGGATGTGCAGGAACTCTTTAAGAAGAGTTGATCCCAGTTGTTGATTCTTTCAAGTGTTTCCTGTGCAAATACATGTTTCTTCATGAACTCTTTATCTACCCCTATGTCTTCAAGAGTTCCTCCTACTTTCTCTTCCAGGAGATTGAGTGTTTCTATTTTAATGTTTAGATCTTTAATCCATTTTGAATTTAACTTAGTGCATGGTGGTAGAACTGGGTCAAGTTTTAGTTTTTGGCATGTAGAAAGCCAGGTTTTCCAGCACCATCTGTTAAAGAGGTTATCTTTCTTCCAGTAAGCTTGTTGGGCCCCTTTGTCCAAGATCAGGTGGCTGAGTATGTTTGCAGAGGCCTCTGCATCTTCTAATCTATTCCATTGATCCTCAAGTCTATTTTGTTGCCAGTACCATGTTGATTTTATCACAGTGACTTTGTAGTATAATTTCAAGTCAGGAATTGTGATGCCTCCTGCCTTGTCTGTTTGGCCAGGAATTCCTTTGCTCTTCTAGGTCCTTTGTGGTTCCGAATAAATTTTAGGAACGATTTCTCTAGGTCTGAGAGGTATGTTGGTGGCAGTTTGATAGGGATTGCATTAAATCTGTACAGCAAAGTTGGGAGTATGGCCATCATCATAATATTGGTTCTTCCTATCCAGGAGCATGAATAATCTTCCCATTTTCTGAAATCCTCTATAGTCTCTTTTCTTAAGATGTTGTAATTTTCCTTGAAAAGATCTTTGACTTCCTTGGTTAAGTGAATTCCAAGGTATTTCATTTTCCGCAGTGCTATTGTTAAAGATATTGTTTCTATAGTTTCCCTCGCAGTGTGTTTGTTATTTGTGTAGAGGAATGCTATTGACTTTTGAGTATTAACTGTGTATCCTGCTATGAAACTGAATTTCAATATCAATTCTAGTAGCTTTGGTGGAATTTTTGGGGTCTTCCAAGTAAAGTATCATGTCATCTGCAAATAGTGATAATTGAACTTCTTCTTTACCTATTCTTATTCTTTTTATTTCTCCCTCTTTTCTGATGGCTGTTGCAAAGGATTCCAAGACTATATTGAATAGGAGGGGTGATAGAGGACATCCTTGTCCTGTACCTGATTTAAGAGTAAAAGATTTCAGTTTTTCCCCATGTAGGATTATGTGAGCTATTGGATTGTCATAGACAGCTTTTATCAAGTTGAGGTAGAGTCCATCTATTCCAATTGTCTGAAGGGTTTTGAACATGAATGAGTGTTGGACTTTGTCAAAGGCTTTTTCTGCATCATTTGAGATGATCATGTGGTTTTTAGATTTCAGTCTATTAATATAGTGTGTTACATATATAGATTTTCCAATATTGAACCATCCTTGCATCCTCTGGTGAATCCTACCTGGCCATAGTGTATGATCTTCTTAATGACTTGCTGTATTCTGTTTGCTAGGATTTTATTGAGGATTTTTGCATCTATGTTTATGGGGGAGATTGGCCTGTAGTTCTCTTTTTTGGTTGTCTTTGCCTGGTTTTGAAATCAGTATAATACTTGCCTCCAGAAATGATTTTTGGAGGACTGCTTGATTTTCAGTTTCATTGAAGAGTTTGAGGAGTGTAGGTATTATACCTTCTATAAATTTCTTGTAGAATTAGCTGTGAATCCATTAGGACCTGGACTTTTCTGTGTCAGTAGGCTTTTTATTACATTTTGTATTTCATTGGCTGTGATTGGCTTATTGAGAGTTGTTATATTTTCTTGGTCCAGTTTTGATAATTTGTACCTTTCAAGGAATCTGTCCATTTCTGCTGTGTCTTCTATTCTGTGAGCGTAAAGACTCTCAAAGTAACTATCGATAATCTTCTGAATTTGTGCTGGGTCTATGGTGATTTCACCTTTTTCTTTCCTTATTGCTTGTATTTGAATTTTTTTCTTTCCTCTTTTTGATGAGGTTTGCTAGAGGCTTATCAACTATGTAATCTTTCAAAGAACCAACTTTTTGATTTGTGAATACCTTGAACTGTTTTCTTGATCTCAATTTTCTGCTCTAATCTTTATGATTTCTTCCCATCTTTGTGCTCTGAATTTCATTTGCTCTTCTTTTTCTAGATGTCAAGGTGCAACATTAGGGTGTTTATTTGTTCCCGTTCTGTTTTCCTAATGTGTGAGTTCATAGCTATGATTTTTTCCTGTAAGAAGTGCTTTCATCGCATCCCATAAATTCCAGTAAGTTGGGGTTGGATTTTCATTAAAGTGTGGATATTGTTTAATTTCTTCTGTGACCCATTGATTGCTGAGTAGGGTATTGTTTAATTTCTATGAATTTAGTGGGTTTTTCTGGTTTCTTTTGTCATTTATTTCCAGTTTCATTGCACTGTGGTTAGATAATATGCATGGGACAATTTCTGTTTTCTTGCATATACTTAAGCATGACCTGTGGACTAGTATGTGGTCTATTTTGGAAAATGCCCCATGTGCAGCTGAAAAAAATGTGTATTCATCTATGGTTGGGTGGAATACTCTGTATATATCCACCAGGTCTTTTTGTTCCAACCTCTGGTTCAGTTCTGCTACTTCCTTGCTAATGTTTTGTCTGGTTCATCTATCTTTTTGAGATAAGGGGGTGTTAAGGTCTCCTGTTAAGATTGTGGTGTTAGATATTAGTTTTTTCATGTCCATTAAGATTTGTCTTACATAGTTGGGCGCTCCTGTTTTTGGTGCATAGGTATTTATGAGGGTTACCTCTTGCTCTTGAATTTTTCCCCTAATCAATGTATAGTGGCCTTCTTTGTGTCGTTTGATCATTCTTGGTTTGAAGTTGAGACTGTCTGAGAACAGAATTGCTATTCCTACCTTTTTCTGAGGGGCTGAGTCATGTAGTATTGTTTTCCATCCTTTGATTTTGAGCCTATGAAGGTCTTTTTGAGTTAAGTGTGTTTATTGTATACAGCATATTGTTGGATTTTGTTTCCTAATCCACTGTGCCAGTCTATTTCTCTTAATTGGTGAATTGAGTCTGTTTACATTGATGGTTATAATTGAAATGTATTGACTTTTGATTATCATGATATTTTCCTGCTGTTGTTTACTCCTTTTTATCATGGGTTTAACTGCTTGCCCTGTTTAGTGGGTTCCTTCTGTTCTCATTCATGGAGTTCTGCTCATTGTGGTCTCTCTCTAGAACATCTTTCAGCAGCCTATGAAGGGATGGCTTTGTCATCATGAAATTATTCAGTTGTTCTTTGTCGTGGAAGTATTTCAATTCTCCATCAAACCTGAAAGAGAGTTTTGCAGGATATAATAGTCTTGGCTGGAATTTGTTTTCATACAGGACTTGAAGAACTCTCTTCCATGTTCTCCTTGCCTTCATGTTTTGTATAAGAAGTCGGCTGTAATTCTGATGGGTTTTCCTTTGAATGTGATCTGCTTCTTTTCTCTTGCAGCTTTCAGTAAATTATTTTTGTGATGGATTTCTGGAATCTTGACTATTATATGTCTCAGTGTGTTTTTACTTGGGTTGAAGTTATTTGGTGTACTGTATGTTTTTGTTGCCTGAATGTTGGATTGTTTCCTCATATTTGGGAAGTTTTCTACAATTACTTCTGCCCATTTTCTCTTTATATCATTTATATTGGCTCCATCCTCGTGTATGCCAATTAATCTCACATTGTTCATCTTGGCATCATTTTGCAGATGATGGATTATTTTTTCCTGCATTCTCATTGTGTTTTAGAGATCCTTTCTCACCTTTTCACTAGCTGCACCAGCATTGTGAAGATCTAAAACTCTGTCTTTGCTTTCACTCAAACGGTTTTGTAGACTCATGGTAATATTTTTAGTTCTTCTATATCTCTTTGATTCTGCTACATGTGTTCTATTTCTTTTCTGTATTGCTCATTGCAGGAATCCATCATATTTCTCATCTCCTCTATTTTTTTATCAATGTCGTCTTAGAGGTAGCTATTAATTCTTTTACTGCAGAGTTTCTTCCAAATTGGGTTTCCTCTATATATTTCCAGAATTGATTCTCTACTTCAGATGCTATGATTTCAAAGAATTCTTTTTTTATTTCAGAAATCATTTCTGCTTTGAGTTCCCTATGACCTTTCTGCTGTTTCTTTGCTTCCAACGCTGTTAATTCATACATTTCAGCTGGAATAGTTCTCTCTGCATTTTTTCTGGGTGGACATTGGATTTCCCCCATATGTTTCTGGATTTGGTTCATTACTTCAGATTTCTGGTCTGAATTCCACTATACTTTCTGCTGTTGTTCCTTTGCTTCTGTATCTGTTCATTCATTCATTTCATTTAAGATAGTGTCCTCTGCACTTGGTGGACTTGAGGCCTGTTTTTTTTTTTTTTTTTTTTTTTTTTTTTTTTTTTTTTTTTTTTTTTTTTTTTTTTTTTTTTTTTTTTTTTTTTTTTTTTTTTTTTTTTTTTTTTTTTTTTTTTTTTTTTTTGTCTTTGTCTTTGTCATTTTGTATAGCATTGCCCTTTGACCTTTGGTGTATTTAGAGCTTTGGTGCAGTTATAACCTTAGCGTGAAATGAGATTTGGTACCAGTCTGTTAAGTTTGAGATTATCCAGTTATGCCTGGCCTGGATCTAGTTGTTGTGTTCAGTTTGTTTTTGCTGCAGTTCTTCTGGTACAACTGTGAACTTTTGGTTCCCCTTTGTTGTTTCCTTTGTCCAGGGAGCACTGGGGAGCACAACTTTCCGTCACACTCACCGGGCTGGGTGGGGGTGGTTCGAGTGTAGATAGAGTCACAAAACTTTTTGCTCTGGGGGAAGGCTTGGGGGTAGGGGCTATGGGGAGTTGCCAGGCCGGCCTGTCTGGGGTGTCTCAGGCAGGTCTCTGGCTAGAATGTCTTGGGGCCTGAGGCTCTGGATGGCACACAGCAGGCAGAGAAAAGCCAAAGGCTCTCCCACACACTCGCCAAATCATACTCAAGTGGATGAGGTGCCCAGAGATTTGGAAAAATTCTCACTTGCTCAATGGGGTTCAGGTACAGGAGCTCCAGGGAGTTACCAGGCAGCTCTGTCTGGATATCTCAGGCCGGACGTTCACTTGGTGGGATTGGAGGATTCCAGATATCATGGTGCGCACAGGGAAGCCAAAGGGTCTCCCTCAGACTCAATACACACTCTGAGAATGGGGATGCCGGGGAGTCGGGACAATTCCCACTTGCTTGTTGGGCTCGAGGGCAGGGTCTCCAGGGTGTTGCAGGTAAGTCAGCCCTGGATGTCTCAGGCCAGTTGCTCACTCAGCGGGCTTGGGGTCACGGGACTCTGAGGAGTTGCTGGCAAGACAGTCCTCAATGTCTCAGGCCGGTTGCTTGCTCAGTGGGCTTGGGGGCTTTTTGCTTTGTTTTTTATACTTTTGTTTTTACTGACTCTAGAATAGTACTATGATCTATGTACTAAATAAATAAATAAATAAATGATATGGCCCCAAGAAAGAGATGTTAGTGGGCCAGTGAGATAGCTCAGCAGACTAAGCACCTGCTTAGGCAAGCGAAGAGACACGGGTTCAATCCCCAGCACCACATGCCACACTGGCCCTGCCCGCAGGTGGTCTGAGTCAGCCACCCAGACTGGGTGTGGTGGTGCATGCCTGTAATCCCGGTGCTGGGGAGGCTGAAAACAGGAGCATCACTCCCCAAGTTGCACAGTGAGATGCTGTACCAAATACATTTAAAAAAAATAAAGTCAGTGAAAGAATACAGGAATAGAACAGACGAATTTCTAATGGTTTTTTTTTTAACTCAGGTGTTACAACTACTCTAAAGTCTAACCAAAGCATGCTTTGTACAAACTTACTAACATTTAAAATACAGCAATATTTGTCTTCGTAGTAATAAACTAAGTTTAGAGTTATCCCAACCCCCCACCCCACTTCACCTTATACACTTTGCCAACTTCAACCTCATGACTTTTGTTTGTTTCAAGCTGAATTGGAGTCCAAGCTCAAAGGGCATGCATTTTTGTTTATGACTAAGAACTGATCTCTGTAGTTATCAGACATTCCTCACATTCCATATGTCTTAATTTTTAGTGCTTGGAGGATCTGGCTCTGTGCCAGAGGAAAATAGAGGCTAGAGAGTGCAAAGAAATACCTCTAAATAGGTTCTTGGCATAAATTATAAAAATTCAATCATATGTTTAGCTAGCAAATCAGACGATATGGAATTGATTTGTAGCATCTTAATGCTGCTCTTTAGATTATTAAGGAACATTTTTTAGTTTTCTAGTATGTGATTTTTGAAATTCCAAGCCAGAAATTTTAAAGTACCCATGATTCTTTCTCTTTGTGTGTTGAACTCAGAGTGAGGATGAGGCATTTTGTAAGAGAAATACTTGCAAAACCCAAATGCCTTGGGAGTGCTTCAGTGTGTTTGATGGGGTCACTAGTGCAAATGTGGAGGGGGGGCAGAAAATAGGTTGAATGAGCATTATCCATCGTTCTAGTAACTAACAGTTACAGCGATGGACAAAACAAATAGTGGGGAGATAGGAGAAAGATGATTATGAATAAGAAATAAACTGGCTGATATGATAGACACTAACTACTGTACACATGTATATTAGCAGAGCTGAGGTAAAAAGCAACTATAAATCTTAGTAGATTCTATAACAGATATCTACTATTTGTTCATGTTGTATCAAGTACTGTAGAGTCAAATAAGTGAAATCACATAAATCATAAATGTCAAGGCAGGTAAATATGCATGGCTAGTTGAGTTGTTTTGGTCAAGGAAAATTATATTTAAAAAATTGAGCTTTTTTGTCAGCTATCCAATATACCATCAAAGATCAAATTGTATTCTGATGTTAATAACTCACACTGTAACATTTGTAAATTTAATAGAAAATACATTAATACAAAGAAAGTGAAAGAAATTATAGGATCTTTGGCCAAAGCTATAAATGTTCATTATACTTCTTTGGTGTTTTCAAGATTCAAGAAGGGCTAAGCAAGGATGCCCTGCCATTTTTTGGTGCTGGAGATTGAACCCAGGCCTTTGCACTACACCCTACCAGTGAATTACTTTCCAAACCCATGTTTCTTCTTCTTAAGTCATTATCTATAAGACACATGAACAGTCGTTGTGTGGCAATTGACTATAATCATTACTTTTATCAAAGCTTAGAAAACCTTAGTCAGTGTTACCAAAACCAGGATAACATTTATGAATGTAGATATGTTTTTATGTAAATGGTCATCTTTGAAATATTAAGCATGCTGTTTTTCAGTATGAGAAGTTACAGATGGATGGAGATTGTCCAATTCATTTATCTATTCAATGCTTTCTTTGGAAACAGTCAGATTTGTTTAATTTTTTAGGAATCTGCTCACATAACTCTATAGTTTTTGTATTTTGGAAGACATGTACTTATCTGAGAGTCTCTTCTTCACTTCCAGACATAAGGATATCCCTGAGAGTCAAATGCTATATAATTCCATAGGTCAATTATGTAAAGAACTCTTAGTGAAAGACCTGGCTCTGCTAACTGTATCACTATAGCATCAGGCACTGTGTTCAGTTAATCCAACAGGTATGCAGTCATCATGTGGGCAAACCAACGTGGTGCATTTGTCTAGGCAAAATTGACAAGAGTTGAGACCAGAAACAACAACAACTTCATATTATAAAATTCACATTTTTTGACACTAAATGGTGACAGTAGTCAATTCCTCTAAATCATTAAACCTGTTGTTAAAATTCTTTAATCTAGAAAGCCTGACATACTGTTGTTAGCAATCAGTATGACATAGGCTTGGGGCATTACAGGACCAGAAACTTTTATACTAGGGACCTTAGCCTATCACTGTCCTGCAGAGGCTGCTCATGGTCTTTTGACATGTGTGTGACAGGTAGCACTTTCTGAGTCTAACTGTATAAATCTGCACCTGAACAAAATACTTGTCTTTGTCTAACTTCAGGCTTCTTCAAGAGTATTCCATGTTTCATCATTTGGGATATAATTAAAATGCCCATCAAGGGCTGCACAGATAGCTCAGCAGATTAAAGTGCCTGCTTTGGCAGATGCAGAGGCCGGGGCTCTATCCCTGATCTCCAACCTGCTATTCTGGCCCTGACCCTGGGCCCCACTGATACCATAATTGAGACTGGGAGAAGTGGCATGCACCTGTAATCCCAACGCTTGGAAGGCAGAAAAACAGGAAGGATCACTGTGAGTCTGATCTGTGTAGTGAGACCTTGTAAACCCTATACTAAATACATTTTTAAAAAATGCCTGTCAATACTGGGCTATATGGAATAACTAAATAAACTGTGATCTAACTTTATTAAAAATAAACAGGGAAAGTCATATGTTACATTGATGTATGAAAAAGTAAAATGATGACTGATACACATGATATATTGACACTAAAGATATACTCTTCTCAAGACTATAAAGTCTGGAAGGACATACCATGCACTTGTAGTAGATATGTTAAAGGAAGATGGGAACTGCAATAAAAGCTGAGGGTCAGCGGGAACTTGAACATACTGTACATTGATAATGTATGAGGAAAGTTCTTTCATGTAACTTCTGCTAAATTTTTAAAAAAATTTTTTTCCTGCTAAATTTTTTACATAAAATATTTTTAAACTTATTTATTTATTTATTTGGTCAAGGGGTCTTGCTACACAATGATTCTCCTGTCTCAGCCTCCCCAGTGCTGGTATTACAAGCCAGCACCACCACATCTGGTTTTAGTGGCCAGCACAGCATGCTTGTGGTTCTAGGGATTGAACCAGGTCTTGTACTTGCCAGGCAGGCACTTAGGCTGCTGAGCTATCTCCCCAACCCCAATTTTTAAACTTCTTTAAAATACCGCCAGTGGCTGTGGACAATGTATTGTAGAGGAATGAGGATGGAAATGTAGCAGTTTGGAAGTTATCATGGCAACCCATCGAGGGATACTAGTAACTTTGATTAGAGAGATGGGGTAGAGAGAGAAAGGAATATGGGCTGAGATCATGTCCTAGAAAGTGAGCATACAGGCGTTTGATGAATAGAATACAGGAAAGATAAGCAGGAAGGCACCACAGATGATAGCCTCCTGGGTTGACAGCAGGATTGATTGTATCATCCTCCAAAAACATGTTTCTTGGGGGAGGCATGGGGCTGGGAAAAGGAGTGGTATAAGGGACTGAAGAGTTATCTTTTGGGCCAGCCAGATAGCTCAGTGGACTAAAGCACCTGCTTAGGCAGGCCCAGAGGCCAGGGTTCCATCCCCAATGTGCAGTGCCAACCCTGACCTGGGAGTGCACTGAGACAGCAACTGAGACTGGGCATGATGGCATTCACCTATAATCCCAGTGCTTGGGAGGCTGACAACAGGAGGATCACTATGAGTCTGATCTGTGTATTGAGACCCTGCAGACCCTATGCTAAAATACAAAAAAAAATTGTCTTTTATAAAATTGGTTTATACTTAATGTGGCTATTAGAAATCCCCATAGAATTGTCAGATATTTTCTCCAAGTCTTGTGTTCTACAGAAACAACTACCAGGAAATCACTTGATCATTGTTTTCTCTAAGAACATCTGTTGGGTGCTGTGTGTCATGCTACCTGTTTGGCCTACAAAGATGAAAAACCAGTGGGAACTCAGTGAGTTCACAAGTAAACTAAAAAATGTAAACCAGTGTGAAGTATTGAAATATTTCCAAAGCTAAAATATAAAATTTCACTGAATAGTGACAGCCTAGGAATAGGATAACCTCCTGTAGAAGATGATCTTTTAATTATAAAGAAATTGAACCTTAAAGGACAACTTTAAGGATGAAACTAAGAAAAGGGAAAGATGGTAAAAAGGTAATACAGAGAAAAGATATTCTAGGTACAGGGAACTGCATGTGTAAAAACATGTTTTTGTTGCTTCTGTGTCAGGCTGCTTTTCCTGGCTCTTAAGCTCACTAGTGGTAAATTTTCAAGTAGTTGGTGTTATAAGAACCTGTGTAGGAGACGTCTTCCTTTTGAGCTGTGAAATAGTATATTTCCACTCTTGCTACCTTGTCCCATGATTTCCTTTTGTTAGCAAGGGTATGTTTTGATACTAGCTAGTTTTTCTTTCTTCTCATGTTTGGTATTTACAGAACATTATGCCAGTAACTTGTACTGACTATGTCAGGAAATCTGGCCCTTCCCACCAAGCTTGGAATTTAATTGTTCCCCCTCTCTTTCAAAATTTAGGCTGGAATGCAAACATTTATATAGACATTATTCATAACAGGAGTAGAAACAATCTCAATGTCTATAAACTGGAGAATGAGTAACAGAACTTGGTGTATCTGTGTAACGGAATACTATTCAGCAGTAAAAGTAATACATTATTGATTTATGCAATGAAATGTTATAACCTTAGAAACATGATGAATGAAAGAAGACAGAACAAACCACAAATTGTATGATTCTATATCAAGAAAATTCCAGAAAAGGCAAATTTATGGCTGACATAAAGTAAATCAGTGGTTGCCTGAGATGGGCTTAGGGTGGAGCAATACCTATAAATGAGCATAAGAAACCTTTTGAGGGAAGGGTGGAACTGAAATAAACTTAGGCTGTGTGATGATTATAACTGCATAGATGTACTCAAAATTACTAATTTTAGAGCTACAACAGCAAATTTTTATATAATATAAATTAAACTTATGTAACACGGTTTGGAATTAGTAAATTCCTTCCAGAGGAGGAAGCTTTGTTGTGGTTGGCTTGATCAGGAGAACATAGTTACTGTAGACTTAATGTATAAAAGGAAAAAACTGGTGTGGACTTTGGGCCAGATGTGTTTCCAGCTGAATATTTCTTCCTGTTCAATAAATAGGGAATCTCTAGATTTGTGAGACAGAAAAACGAGTGTTTTAGTTCACAGATTCTAATATTGTGTTTCTGTGAGGATTACTTTGTGTTCAGCTACACTCACTACCCACTTCCACCGTGCAAAATTCTACCTCTGGTATTAGTTGAATAGTCTCTGACAGTACTAGAAGGTAACATCCTCAGTTTGTTTCCAAAGTAAATTTGTAGGGCCCAGGGAGTTAGTTCAGTAGAATAAACGCTTACCTGGCAAGTGCAAGGGCCTGAATTCAATTCCCAGTTCCGCAAAAAAAGAGTAAACTTGTAGATGCCACTGTGGAAGCATTGTTTCCGATGAGATCACTTGCCAGGTAGATGGGCATGGTGGCCATTAGTTGTCTATAGGACAGACTGGCAAAGTACTAGAATCATACTTCACACATCTTGTTCATATGTTTTGATGTGATGGAAAAGGGAACTTGGTTTCAGCCTCTCTCCAGTTCAGTAGCTCTGACACTAGCAGGCACTGATGCAGAAGGGCATTGGAATCATGTGGAAAGCCTGATAAATTTGAGGATCCTTACATGATGAGTTTCAAGTTCTGGGAGAGAAACTAGGTAATTTGCACTTGCATTAGTAACAAGTTACTAGGTAATGCTGCTGATGCTGGCTTGGGGCTACATGTGGATAAGCACTGCTGTAGTATGGCCTACAATTCTGTTAGATTAACCTTCCTAAATTAAAAATTTGCCCCAATTATACCATTCCCTGCTACAGTCCTCCATTGGCCGACGACCATGTTTCCCAGCATGGTACAGTGCAAGAAGGATGCCACATCAAAACTTTTAATAATCATGTACTCCATGTACTTTCCATTTTATTCCTTAATACTTTTGAGTAATCAAGGAGAAAGCCCTTTGGTTCATAAATCTTTAACATCTCTTTAATGTTATTAATTGCCCTTTTAACAGGGAGCAAGACAAAAAAGCCATATATTCAAATCCTTTGCCAGCAATCCTGCTAAAATTTTATAGTCTGATTTTGTTTTACATGTATTTATTTTCAATTATGTATTGTTAAAGCAATGCAGTTGAAATACTGAGAAATGGATCCCAAAAGCTTAAAGAATTATTATACATCCTTTCTTTTATTAGGTCCATACCTTTTGAGTCAGTTTTTTGTTTTTCCACATAAAACTTTACTTATATGAAATTAATTTCAGTATAAGATAGAGACAGTATCTAGCTTTTATCCTCAACTTGGCTATCTTGTCTTCTTGTTGCTTAAATAATCAATCTTTCACTCATTACAAATAAAATGATATCCTCTCCAAAGTATTTGCAACTTGACAAAGGATTAACATCCAGAATATATTAAAAGTTGCTATAGATTCATCAGTATAAATAGCATAATTTAAAAAGACAAGTGCACAAAACAAGTAAGTAAAAATAAAGGCTGCTATAAAATGATAATCCATAAATTAAAAACCTGAAATCCAAAGTGCTCCAAAATCCAAAACTTTTAGAGTTCTAACATGATGTCAGAAGTGAAAATTTCACACCATGAAATTTTATTTCATGCATAAAATTGTTGAAATTATTATATAAAGTTATCTTCAGGCTATTGTATAACTTGTATGTGAAACATAAATGAAAATGAATTTCATTTTTAGACTTTGGTACCATCCCCAGGATATCTTATATACATGCAAATAGTTTTTAAAAGTTCTGAATCTGAAATACTGCTGGTCTCCTGGTCTAAAGCATTTCACATAAGGAGTACTCCATCTAAGTAGTCATTAGGTTATTCCAACTCCAGATAATATCTAGGGTGGTGTGGAATGTGGATAATATATGCATTCACTTTTGTTGTGGATAAAAGTACAAATTACTAAAGTTGATGTGTAGAAGACCTTCTATAGAATTTTTAAAAATTAAATGCTAATATTTTAAAGTATACTTTTCTAGTGTGTAATGGCATTTGTAACTTTAAAAATGTGCATAATTTTGACAATTAAAAATTTATTCCGAGAAATACTTGTACAGCTGAAAATACTCATCTGTACGCTTAAATATTGGTTTCTTTTGAAGAAAATAGAAATTAATATCTATTAGTTGATGATTAGTTAAATAATAGGCTGTAATCTTGCTACATGCAAATATTGAAAGACAGGTAAATTTAAGTGTATAGTCATTGAAAAAGAGTATGCTTATTGAAAGATTATTGGTATACTAAATTAATTTATAGAGCATGAACATAGCATGAGCTTGTTTGGATGTTTTTTCAAATTCTATGAATTTATGGCTGAAATAAATACCAAAATAGTGTAAGAGTAATCACTGTATAGGAAAGTGAAAGAGTGACTTTAATTATAAAAGATTATCCTAATGTTTTATGTATTATTCATACCTGTAGAAAGTACGCTTTTTAATTTAAAACTATACAATGATGTAGTTTCTATGTAAAATTTAGTTATTTTATATCATAGTAACTTTGTATAATGCACATTTTTATTATGTATACATATCTTTATATTCATTTTAAAATCAAAGCCTGAGAAGAAGCATCATATTGTTAAATGGGATTATCCCTCTCAAGTGAGGTTCAGACGAATCAAAAACAATACTTGTAGGGCTGGTGAGATAGCTCAGTGGACTAAGCACTTGCTTGGCAAGCACAGGGACGAGGGGTTTGTTCCCCAGTCCCACAAGCTGTGCCAGCCCTGTCCCCAGGGCACACTAAGCCTGCGACCAAGTCTAGTCATGGAAATAGGAGAATTGCTGTGAGTCTGAGCTGCTTAGTGAGACCTTGTACAAATACATAAAACGAAAAAAAAGAAAGAAAAATTTAGCTGGGAAGATAGCTCAGTAGTCCAAGCTCCTGCCTGGCAAGTGCAAGTACCCCAGGTTTGATCCTGACACCGCATGCCATGCCACCTCACTCCAGGCACTCTGTCTCACCACTGAAACCTAGTGTGGCGGTGCATGCCTCTTTTCCCAGGGCTGGGGATGCTGAGACAGGAGGATCACTACAAGTTTAACCTGTGTAATGAGACCCTGTACCAAATGCATAATCATCATAATAAAAAAACACTCTTTGGGTTCAGTGAGATAGCTCAGTGGTCTAAAGAACCTGCTTAGGCAAGTTTAGGCAGGTTCAGGGGACTGATGTTTGATCCCCAGGACCACATGTTGTGTTAGTCCCGCCCTCAGGGTAGGCTGAGCCAGCCAAAAAAACAAAAAAGCCCTTGTATTTCCTTAAGTTTTGATAAAAGTAATATAGGCTCATTTGAATCATTAATTAGACTCCTTACAGGAGGTTGAGTGTAACCTGGGGCTGTTCAGTAAGAGGAACAACAGACTGGTGCTCTGACTGGAGCTAGCTTCACATAATTATTGTCTGAGATGAGATCTGTTTTGTGTTGGAGAATGAGGCAGCCTTGGTAGATTTTTGTTTACTTGAACAGTAATTCTTTTTTTTTTTTTTGGAGAGGGTCTTGTGCACCATTCAGACTGGCCTTGAGCTCATTTTGTAGCCCAGGCTGGCCTTGAACTCATAACAATTCTCCTGCCTCTATCTCCTGAGTGCTGGGATTATAGGTGTGTGCCATCAAGCCCAGCTTCAGCAATAATTATTTATGTCCTCTTCCTTTCTTAAACATTCCTATTTTCTTGGCTGGTTTAGCCATTTAAATTCTCAAACAATTTTTCAAAACAAAATAGTCCACTGAGCAAACATATTTTGACCCTTAGAAAAGAGTTTAGGTTAAAGTGTTTGGAAGCTTGCTCTATTTTCCTTGGTGGAGTGAAAATACTTTTTTTCAACTTAGTGAATTAGTGAAACACCCAAATTCTGATCTAACTTTTGTAGATCTTTATAACTAAGAATGTACCTGTTTTCTGCTAAATTATTCATTATATTTAGTATACTGTGATTTTAACAAGTAAGAATAAGTCATGAGACCCAAGTGTTTTGATGCAATACTAAAGAATTTTCTTGTATACTGTTCTAGTTGTAAGGTAATATATTTATACAGCATCACCCTGACTCAGCTTTCATCTTGATTTGAGTAAATGCCTTTACGTTCACATCTGAATAAATGGAAAAAAGTCTTCAAAGAATAATTTATAATACTCCTATCATATAATTCTTTTAAAATTCTTCATCTTTCCTAATTGTCATCCAGTCCTTTATTATGCACCCACTGTTTTTGAGTAGGCATTGCCTCAGTGAGACCACTACAGCCAGCACTGAATGAGCTACATCAGTGCACTAAGGTGCCTGTGGAGACAACTTATTCTTGTAGCAGTGAGTAGATACAACAGTTGATAGAGTCCTGTACAAGAAGAATGGTCTTGTGGAGTGATGGGAGTGGGGATAAGGATTGAAGTATATTATGTGCATGCTATTTTCCAAAATCTATCTAACCAATATGCACTAATAAAAATGATGTGATAAAAGAATACCATTCCCAGACTAAACGGAATCAACAGTTTTAATTTGTTGTAAATACAGCCAAATTTTTCTTAGAGGGTTGTGTCTTGTTACAAAGTCACTAGCAGTGAATGAAAGTAACAGATTTCCACACATTCTCACTAGACCAGAATCTCTTCTCTAAGAAAGCAAAACAGAACAATAACTTGATACCTTGATAGGCTTAAAATTAAACCTCATTATTGTTTGATTTGGCATTTCTTTTTATTATTAGTGATGTTGAGCATTTTCCCATGATTTTATTATTTTATAACCTCATGTGAAAATGTTTTATTCACTTGGCATCTTGTCTTTGTTGTATACTTGTTACTGTTTTTTAAAAAAAACTTATTGAGTCAAAATTTATATAGCATAAACTAAACATCTTAAGGTGAACAAATAGTAAATGACATTTAGATACCTCAGCCTATATTTCCAAAACATCCCATCACTCCACAGTACCTATTAAATAGTTTGTCCAAATTCATCCTTTTTTTTCTATTTCTGTTTTTGTGAATTTATAGAATGATATTCCATATAAAGCAATCAAACAATATGAAATCTTCTCTGTCTGGATTTTTCTCTTAGCCTACTATTTTTTAGACTCACAGTATAGTGTGTATAAGTACTCCATAGCTAAACTATATGACATTATGTGCACATCCCACAATTTTTATCCATTGATTTGTTGATAGAAATCTGTGCTAGGAGCTGGGGAGATAGCTTAGTAGAATAAGTGCTTGCCTGGCAAGTGCAAGGACCTGAGTTTAATCCCCGGTTCCTCCAAAAAAAAAATCTGGGCTATTTCCACCCTTTTTACTATTATGAATAATGCTGATATGAAAATGCGTAGACATGGATTTGAATACTTATTTCATTCAATAACAGGTCTGGGAGTGGAGTTAGTATCATATGATAATTCTGAATTTAATTTGTTGAGGAACTAAACTATTTTTAGAGTTGGAATCATTTTACATTTCCATCAGCAGTGTCCATAGTTCCCATATTTCTTCATCTTTTTTTTCTTAGGACAGGGTCTACAGGGTCTCACTACACAGATCAGACTCAGTGATTCTCCTGTTTTCAGCTTCACAAGTGCTGGGATTACAGGTGTGTACCACCACGCCCAGTCTCAATCGCAGTCTCAGCACGCCCCGGGGATGGGGCCAGCAGGGCACGCCAGGGATGGAACCCCAGCATCTGTGTTATACCTAAGCAGGTGTTTTAATCAGCTGAGCAATTTGGCCAGCCCGTCTTCATTTTTGTCAACGCTTGTTTACTTTCAATTTTTAAGCAAGTGTCAACTGTGGTTTACATTTCCCTAATCATTAATGATATTGAGCACTTGTTACTATTTTGTACATAAGTGAATAAATGAAGAAAAAAGGACTCATTTTAAAATGTTACATGTCCTTTGAAGAAATGCTTACTTAAAATTAAATGAAGTGACGTGTTCAAATCCAAGGACTGTTAAACCATTTTATATGTTTTACTACTTTAGTTTCCCTAGCAGATATTTCTGATGTGCTCTTTTGCTCCCAGGTTTGTTTTCAATTTGATATTGGTTTCCATTTCTTCATCACGTGGTTGGGTTATTTATGGACATAATTTGCAGACTTTCAGAGTTTGGAACAGGAACCAGCAGTCTTCATATTTAGGAGTTTAGAACCATAAACTCTCAGGCCCAATCCTAAATCTACTGAGTTGGAAACTTTGGTGGTAACTTTAGCAATCTGTGTTTTAATAAGCTTTTCAGTCAAATTGGATGCATCCCTAGGATTGAGAACCACTACCGTACACAGTTTTTTCTTGGTCGATTCTGTGTTAAAGAGCTCTCTGGGAAGTATAACCCAAAACTTCAGCCTTATTAGCACCAAGGTTGTTTTTGCTTGTTTTTTTTTTTTTTTT